>APFE031745832.1:0-26670 GCA_000404065.3 Pinus taeda
TGGACCGAAAAACCATCGCGTCCAAAACCATGGACCGAAAAACCATAGGTAGGTTCGCCCAACCTAATATAGGGTCCAAAAAAAAATTTTCTCGGGGCGCTGCCCCGAACCCAGTAGAGGGGGGCTACCCACCCCCCTCAAACCCCCCCGCTGCGCAACGAAGGGAGGGCTCCGCCCCCCCTCTAACCCCCCGGTTCACTACATAGGTTAGTCATGGAAAGAATATAACACAACCCAACAATATCCAAGTAGTCTCACATCTCTGGCAATGTATCTTAACCCATTAGTAATTGTGCCACGAAGATATCTCAGAAGATTCTTGGCATTAATCCAGTGAGGCTCAACCAAATATGAGCTCACATTGCTAACTACAAAACATATGCTCGGAGGGAGGTTCACCAAGAACATCAATGCGAATGAGTTTATGAAACTCAGAGGCATTTCCCAAATCTGGTCCGACATCACTACCATATAACTTCAAAAAGTTAAGATCCTCGAAGTAGTCACAGGCTTGCAGTCTATCATACCGAATCTTTCCAATATCTTTACCACATATTTTCCTTGAGATAGGAAAATTTCCCCTAGCTTCTACCACACTTCAAGTCCTAGGAAATAGTGCATCAGTCCTAGGTCCTTCATTTCAAATTCAGAAGCCAACTCCCTCTTACATTTTTGAATGAGAGGGTCTGCACCTATTAGAAAGAGGTCATCCAAATACAGCACCAATATGAGAGGTTTGTCATCTTCAACCTTAAAGTAAAGGTTAGGATCGGCTTCACTCCTAGTGAATCCCAGATTCATCAGGTAGCTATCGTTCCTCTCATACCATGCTCGGGGTGCTTGCTTCAACCCATAGAGAGCCTTCTTCAACCTACATACATGAGATTTTCAATCATAAATCTCAAATCCTTCGGGTTGCTCCACATAGACCTCTTCTTTGATTGAACCGTACAAGAACACGATCTTGACATCCATCTGATGTGGGTTCCATCCTTGTGAAGCCACAAGGGCTATGATCAAGCGAATGGTCGTATATCTGGCAACAGGGGCAAATATCACATCATAGTCTATACCTTCCTTCTGGAAGAAGCCACGAGCAACAAAACGAGCCTTATACTTTTTTCGTACTTCGATCTGCTACATGCTTTATCTTCTAAAGCCATTTAGAAGTGACTACTTTCTCATCCGGGGGTCTGGAAACTACTTCCGAGACATCATTCTTCATAATAAACTCATGTTCGTCGGTCATCACATCCTTCCATATTTGATGCCTGACGGCATCTGAGAATGATGAAGGCTCATTTTGTATGTTTTTGCTCATACTGGTCAGGTATCCCTGACACCTGTTGGGTTTCTTACTTTCACGGAAGGTTCCTCGGGGTGTAGCATGTCTTTCAGCATCATCAAGTACCCCCCTAAGCCATGAAGGCCTCTTCCTGAAAGACGAAGGCTCAAGTGGATAAATAGGATCCATCGGTTCTTCCACATCAGGCATTGTTACATCATCTACCCATAGAGACAGCTTCCACAATCATACGGTGCCACACCATTCTGCGTTGGAGTATGTGGTGTAGTAGTCTCCCTCTTAATGCCAACCTTAGGTATGCCTGAGTGAATCAACTGTAATATATCGGAGGTCTTGCTTTGGCTTGAGGAGAATGGTCACCTTTTGAGCTTTCCTTCAACACATACACCTTCTTTTTCTACTCGGAATTCAGGCATCCCTGTCACCATTTGTCTTACATCAGATAGAGTTTTATAATGAAGGGGGGCAAACCTCTGATGCCAAAGTTCGGACTGAAGAGATGAGTCATAAGACATGACACTTACTTGACTTTCATCGACCTGATATAATAATCAACATGAAACCCAAGAGTAAAGGCATCTTTAACATTATTTTTCGATACACATACCTTGCCATTACTGAAGGTTACCTTGTAGCCTTTGTCTTCCATTGTTGAGATGGACACCAGGTTCTTTTTGAGGTCAGGTGCATTTAATACATCCTGGAATTTCTAGCCTTCTTGAATGGTTGTCCTCTTCCTTGATTTCCAACAATCCTTTTACCCCTGCTATTGAATTTTCCATCCCTTTGATTACCATGAGAGGGATTTTGATCATCGTCACAGTGAGAGTCCTTTCTATCAAGGCACTCCCTTGCATAGTGACTTGCTTTATCGCAGATGTAACATCGTCATTTTCTTCCACCCTTATATTCAGCCTTCCTTTTTTATTTAGTCCCGGAATTATTTCTTTTCTTAGCATGAGAAGAAAAGGCAGCAAGAGGACCTTTAGGCATGGGCATTTCTTGCCCTTCTACACTTGTTTCTTCTTGAATGCATCTAGCCATTAATTCCTTGAAACCAGGAATTACATTATTGTTCAGAAGAGTAATCATGAAAACGTGCCATTCGGACGGTGATCCTCCAAGAGTCATGAGTGCCATTTCCTTATCAGTAATAGTCTCCCCAAGAGATAGGAGATTGTTCCTGATCTCGGTGATTCTTAAGAAGTATGCTTGCATACTCTCATATTTACCCTTCTTAATTTCCTTCAGCATATTTCTAAGAAACAAAACTTGATTTGCATCAACTTTAAATAAACTCACCGGTCTATCGTAGATTTCCTTGGAGGTGTTCAGATCGGAGATGTAGCCCACCAAGCGCTTGTCGATAAAGTCCTGGATGATCTTCTTTGTTTTGACTTCTCCATTTTTCCATTTGTTCTAGAAGGCTCAACAATATTGCCTCTTACATGGTCCACCACTCCTTGATCTTCTAGGGTTAGATCGATAAACATCTTCCATCCGTGATAGTCATCTTTCTCACGGAGCTTGTCTTCGGTAGGAAAGAGTGTTGAGGACCCCATAGTTCTTTTAGGATAGCCTTGCCAATCTTCTCTTCGGTGATTGCTCTTGCTCTTGCTCGGGTTTTGTCTTCACCTCAACTCTGATTCCATGTTAAGTTATGGTATGTTCTATGCTTGCAATAATGTACTTCTTTTTCTTATTATATTCCGCATATTAGCAATCACATGTACATAAAGTAAAGTGCAGATAGAACATTAAACGATCGACCGAAAACAAGCCAAGACAAGAGACAGAAGATGTGGCGGCTAGCCAGGGACAAACCCCACAATGTGTGGGGAAACCCTTTGATCAAATCTTCTTTTATCTTCAATAATTCAACAGAGAGAACTAGTACAATAAATCTGATTTATATCAACAGTAGCAAACCCTAGATCAGCAGCATCAACTGCCATAAATAAGCTGACCCACATGGATTTTGGCCCCAGTTGCCAATTTTAACATCATTATTTGTCAAATTAATAATTCAAAAGACAAATAGTTAGAAAATAAATATCTAGTTTATTGCAATCAAGGAATTTTCACATGGTATCAAAGGAGGAAAGATCGAATCAGAGGCTCTAGAGTGAAGGCAGCGAGGGTTGGGCAATTCAAAGGGAGATTAGAAGCATAGAACCAAATCTTTGCGGGCCTAGCCAGGCAATGTGAATTGCAGAGAGGCAATAGTTAGATTTCCAGCCCAATCCGGAGGAAAAGTGTGAATTGTCTCAGAGCAGTAGCAACAAGCAGTGAGGTTGTCAGAAAGGTTTTCCAATGAGTAGATTAGAGATTTGCAAAGTAGATCTAGCGCAGAGATTTGCAAGCATAGGGTTTTGCAGTAGCAGATTAGTGTCAGGCAAGGAAGAGAAAGCATGCGAAGATTTATACCTAGGACTTCTCCAGTGTATTTGAGTTTCTGATATTTTCTAGTATGATCACACAGAAATCCAGAATTCAAGATATTACGAATTCATCTTGCAAATTGGAAAATGAATTCACTCAGATAGCTTCACATCACAGGATGTCTATTTAATTTTTGCACTGCTCGATGTTATATCAATTACTTTAGCCCAATTCAATTCTTCAATTAGCAATATTTCAACAATAATTAATATTTCCAATCATCAACAGTAATTGAAGATAGAATAGTAAATGCAATGATAATAGGAGACAATCAACACATCAACAAGGGACACCAATATGGTCAAAGACCAAGCAAAAACCCCACAAGGGGGAAAACCCTTTGAAATTCTTATTCTATTATATTGTCTTCAAATGTTCAGCAGAGAGTACAATGAACCCAAATCCATAAATAAAATCAAAGTCAAAATATGGCTCGTCAACTATCCAACTAATCAATATCCAAAGTATGAGAGTATAGTCAAATCTGGTCAATTGTCAACAATTTGCAATTCTGAAAAAGTCAATAGCATTCAACGTGCTCTAACCAGTCCTTCTGTCAACGGTCAAGCAGCCCTTCAAGAACTTAGTCAATAACATTAAATTTCATCCTCAATTATTGGTTAAAGTCAACCCAAAACAGTGATCAGAAACCCAGTCAAACTCGATCAAATGAGAGAATATTTACAGTCAAAATATATCATTTATCTTTGCAATCAGCGCAAGTCCAAGTGCTCAGGTCACCTCGGTTTTGTGACAAAAAGTCTGGCCTGCCCAAACAAAAATACCCTCAAAAGATCGAACGAAAATTTTGCCCAAAACGTCAAAGTCAACACTAGTCAAAGTTGAAGTCTGCTTCAGATTTTGTCCACCTATAATTTCTTCTTCTTTCCAGTCCATACATGTGAAGAGACCTTTCTATTTGTATGAACCAATGAGGAGAGGAGAGATAAGATGTGAGTTGATGTGTGTCCAAATGAGGTGGAGGTCACTTCTATTTATAGGCATTGGAGGAGCGCTAATTAGCCTCCCTAGGTCGACTTGATGAATTGTGACATTGTGGGCTTCACTTCGAAAATACACTTTCCCTTATCCAAATCAAGTGCTTCAAGGGTCAAAATTGGTCCTCTCAGAAAGCGGACTTTAGTCCAACGATTGGAATTTGTCACCGAGTTTCCAAATTAACGCTCCCTCTTAGCTAGGAAGAAATTCAAACTACATCATGTAATCATCACAAGTATCATGTCATCAAATCATGTCCCATATTTGCTCAACTCTATCCACTGAAACATTCTCGAATCTAAAGAAGAATAATCATGGGGAGCTACAGCTACCACTCTCTCGGGACACTGAGGAAAGTCCTACGAGACACTCACCCCGAGTCATCTCATAGGGGAGCATACAGCTTCCACCCTATATCAAGCAATAAGCGAGATACGACTTACCAAGTAAGGATCACAACCATCCCATTATGCAACCAATGGGCGAAATAGCACTTGCTATATAAGAGGTAAGGATCAGATCCATCCTATTGCCTACCAATCTTCCCAGCAATGACCCCCAAGAGTCATGTGGTAGAACACCTGCATCATAATTTGAGCTTGGGTGAGATACCAAAGGTAAGCATCACACCCCCAAGCCTCCTCAACACGTTGGCTGGACAAGGAGGGACAATCCCAACAAGCTTGGCTTGTGGGTATGATGCCAACTAGGGTATACCTGACTTGTCAAAAACAGACAAGGATTACACACACCCTATGGGTGACAAATAGGGGAGATACCCTATTGTCCAAAGATCTCTCAACCCTAGGAGCCCTCAAGGCTCCATTCCTTCCTTGGGAGCTCAACCAAAGGGGGAAGAGCTATACTCTGTGTTCTTGATCAGTGAATCCCCTTATCAGGAGGGGGTCACATCCATTAGTCCAAGTTGCTCTTTGAAGACCAAGAACTTCCCTTTCGGCAAAGCCTTGGTAAGAATATCAGCAATTTGCTTGTATGTCAATATGTGATGGAGTTTAACGTCTCCTCTATGCACCATGCATCGAATATAATGATATTTGATCTCTATGCGCTTGGACTTGTCATGAAATACAAGATTCTCTATCAATTAGGTCCCACTCCTTTTGTTGCAATATATCACTGTAATGTCCAGAACCTGCTCAAATAGCTCTTTAAAGAGCTTTCTCAACCAAACTGCTTTGCAACTAGCCATGTGTTGGGAATCACGTTTGTCTTTATACCAAAACCCGCAGGTGTTCGTCAATAATCACATTGCCAGAGATAAGGATCAACAAGAGGCACTGAGTCTATGTCATGAAACACACGGGAAGCGTTTGTTTATCCAATGTCCAACAATCTCCCCCCCAACGCGAGTCAGGTGTGTATCGAACTCGTGACCTATGCTTTGATACCACTTGTTGGGAATCACAATTCT
Organism: Pinus taeda; assembly: GCA_000404065.3. NCBI lineage: Eukaryota > Viridiplantae > Streptophyta > Pinopsida > Pinales > Pinaceae > Pinus > Pinus taeda. Next base: position 6,180 of record APFE031745832.1, read on the forward strand.
GTTAGACCAAGACCCGCAAGTGTTAGTCAATGATCGCATCGCCAAAGATAAGGATCCATGATAGGTGGTTAGTCCATGTCGCAAAACAAACAGGGAACATTGGTTTATCCAATATCCAACACTATGCTAGCAGTAATATACTTTGGCTTGGTGATACTCAATGCTAAGGTTTTATTTTTCTTGCTCATCCAAGATATCATGGCAGATCCAAGGCTAAAGCAACATGCAGAAGTGCTTTTCCTGTCAACAATGTTTCCTGCCCAGTCAGCATTGGTATATCCATGAAGTCAAACATCTTTTGCAGAATATCTCAGACCAAGGGTGATCATCCCATGCAAATATCTCAGAATATGTTTGGCAGCGATCCAATGTGCATGGAGAGGCTCAGTCATGAATTGACTCAACGTGTTCACTGCATATCATATGTAAAGACGAGTGTTCACTAAGAACATCAAAGCCCCAATCAACTGTCTATTCTCGAATGGATTCCCCAAATCGGGTCCTGCAGCTTCTCCACATAACTCCTTGTAATTCATTTCCATCGGTGTGGGAAGGGAATTGCATTCTGTCATTCCAAATCTCTCCAACAACTTCACGACATATTTTTCTTGTGAAAGGAAAATCTCACCAGGCCTTTGCAACACCTCAAGCCCTAGGAAGTAGTGCATGAGTCCAAGGTCCTTTATCTCGAATTCAGGGGCCAACTCCCTCTTACACTCCATCATTAGGGGCCCACTACCTGTTAAAAATAGATCGTCGACATATAAAACCAAAATCAAGGGCATACCTTGGACCACCTTGAAGTAGAGGTTCGAATCAGCATTGCTTCTTGTGAATCCAAGCTTCACCAGCTAACTATCAATATGGGCATACCATGCTCTGGGGGATTGCTTCAAGCCATACAATCCTTTTTCAACCTACAAACATGTGTCTTTCAGTCCTCTACTTCAAATCCTTGTGGCAGCTCAACATAGACTTCTTGTAACATACCATGTAAGAATGTCGTCTTCACATCCATCTGATGAAGGGTCCATCCTTGACTTGCAGCAAGGGCAATTATCGAACGAATGGTGACATATCAAGCCACATGATAAAATATATCATCATAATCTTCTCCCTCTTTTTGGGAGAATCCTAGGGCCACGAACCTTGCCTTATATTTCTCAATGCTTCCATCGACTCCATGTTTAATCTTGAATAGCCATTTTGAAGTCACATTGATTTTCCCTTCGATCTCGGTACAACATCCCAAAAGTCATTCTTCATAATTGATTCGTATTCTTCGGCCATAACATCCTTCCAGACTTGTTTTTTTACGACTTCTTCAAAGGTGTGAGGCTCAACACGAATCAAATTTCTCATTGCTACAACATATCCCTGATACCTGCATGGCATCTTGCTTTCTCTAAATGTTTCACGGGCAACAACATGTCTCTCGACATCTTTTAATGTGTCACAAAGCTATAGTGGCCTCTTCCTGGCAGGGAGGTCACATGGAGGAAGATCCAAGGGGTCCATAGGCTCCATAGGATCATCAACAATATCTCTCTCGGATTCCGACACAAAAAGACCTTCTAGAATATCCATATCATCACTCTTCTCTCAAGAGGCGAAGATAAAGGAAGGTCCTTTGCTTTCCCAAGGGCATCGTCTTCATCGAATGTTACATCCTTGCTAATTTCAACCTTCCTTTGACTAGGAATATATATTTTAAATGCTTTAGATTCTTCACAATATCCAACACACATAACTTTCTTCCAATGGCTTCTAGCTTATTTCTTTTGTCCTTCGACACATGCAATTATACAGTTTAGCCAAATATACGAAGGTGACCAACGTCAGGCTTGACACCTGTGAATACTTCTTCGGGTCTTGTTTTCCAATGCTTGACGAGGAACCCTATTGCTTGACACCTGTGAATACTTCTTGAGTCTTGTTGTCCAATGCTTGACGAGGAACCCTATTTTGAACATATACTACAGCGTTCATTGCTTCAACCCAAAGGAACTTCGACAACTTTTGATCATGGAGCATGGCTCGAGCAGCTTCCACAATAGACTTGTTCTTTCTCTCAGCCACCCCATTTTGTTCAGGATTATAGAGCACAATCGTCTCCTTCTTCATGCCTTCCTTCTTGCAAAAATCTATGAATTAATTTGAAATGTATTCTCCACCATTGTCAAACCTGAAGATCTTAATTTTCTTCCCTGTTTATTTTTGACCAAAGCCTTGAACTCCTTGAACATTTCGAAGGTCTCATCTTTGTGCTTCAAGTAATGTATCCATGTCTTCCTTGAGAAATCATCGATGAAGGTAAAGTAGTAGAGATGGCCACCAAGAGAAAGCACATGTATTAGACCACATATGTCAGAATGAATGAGTTGGAGGATGTCATTTATCTTGTTCTTGCAAGAGAGGGATGGTCACCTTATCTTCTTTCCACTGGCACATCCTGGACATACTCCATCATGTTGGGCTTGAACATCGGGATCCCAAAAACCAACTTCTTCAATTTTGGAAGGACTTCATAATGGAGATGGGCCAATTTTTGGTGCCACAACTCGCTTTGATGATTAGTATCATGGACCATTGCTAGAAGAGGTCTTCCAGTGACTCTATAGAGTCCTTCAAATCTAGATCCAAATGTAAAAGCATCTCTCATAGAGGATCCAACACACTAAGTAAGTATTTTTCCTTTGACAAAAGAAACCCTCATTCCTTTGTCTTCCAAAGTGGATATTGATACCAAATTCTTCTTCAAACCGGGCACATACATCACTTCATGGAAAAAAACAGATTCGCCAGACTCCAAATGAAACTTAATAGAACTAAAGCCTTTTATGGGATGAGTGGACTTGTCCCCAAGAATAATCTTCAAACTTGACTCCCTCTCTACCATATTAGAGAGAATTGATGAAAAATCTAGGGCATTAAGATTAGGTGATTTCTCTTCTAATGATAACTACTTGTGAATGCTTTTTGGTTCTTAGATTAGGGTCTTCTTTTACTTCTGTTATTATAATGTTCTTATTCATCAAACAACTATCAATGCATAAAGCATAAAGAGAAAAGAGACACAAAACATAGGCTGTCAACCAGGGCCAAAACCTCTCCCATTTGAGAGGAAAACCCAAACGAATTCTTCTTCTTATAGAGACTCCAATTAACGAATACCATGACCAAGACCCTTGACCTAATGACCTCTCCAAGACCAAGACAGAAGGCTTCCTTGTTCAACTTCCTCTTCCTTGGGTCAATGATAGTCAAACTTCTTCCTTCTCCCACTACTTTAGCTAACCTTCGTTGGGAATAATACTGAGAGGGGGCAGGGGGTGAATCAGTATTTACAAATCAATAGCTTTTTTCATTTCATAATCAGATTTATATACGCTACTTCAGTGAAGGGAACTCGCGTGTGCATGCAACCGTTCTTAAGGCAACCAATGTATATCCAATGAACTTATGATTCAGTTAATTCATCATATGTTGATCTTTACTCAGTGCATCAATACTTTATTAAACATTAAACAGTAACCATGCGCAATAATAACAGAATAAACCATCACACAAAAGCAACACAAATGATCACCAAGATTTAAGGTGGAAACCCAATGCGGGAGAAAAACCACCTGTCGTTGTTGTCTTTGTCTTCTTTTTAATATAAAGAATATTCTGTATACAATTTTGTACTAGTGCAGACTCGTACAATATGCAAGCACCCACCTGTAGAAGGCTAAAACCTTCTCTCGTTCTCCAGCTTCTACTGAAAGGGCGCTACAACCCCCTACCTCTTGCACTAGTCGATATGTTTACCAGTACATAGGGCGCCGGCGTACAAAAGGCTCCAACCTTCGCTCGTTCTCCAGCTGCTACTGGAAGGGAGCTCCAACCCGCTAGCTCTTGTACTGGCGAATATGTTTACTAGTACGTAGGCGTCGGCCTACAAAAGGCTACCACCTTCACTCGTTCTCTAGCTGCTACTAGAAGCGAGCTCCAACCCCCTGGCTCTTTTATTGGCGAACATGTTTACCAGTACGTAGGCGTCAGCCTACAGAAGATTACCGCCTTCACTTGTTCTCCAGCTGCTACTAGAAGGGAGCTCCAACCCCCTGATCTAATCACCAGCCACTACTAGCAGGAAGCTTCGACTTCCTCACTGAAGGCTCCAACCCTCAGTATCCTCCAAGGACCACGTTTCATAAATTTTCAGACTGGATACTCCTGGTACACATCAACAAAATATGAAGGCCACGTTTCATCAAATTTTCATACTGGACCCATCAGCAACATTGAAGCTCAAAATTAATCATTGCTGCAATACAACCATCAAATACATCTACACCAACAATAACTGAAACCCAATCATCAATCTCTGATATAGCTAAAACCTAATCATCAATCTTTGAATCAACCACAAGAAACTCAATCATCAATCTCTGAATCAACCAATCACTAAAACCACAATCAACCGACACTTAATCAAAATTCAACCAATCAACTGAAACGGACAGATCACTGTAACCAGTACATAAATCTGAACCCAAAACACTGCATCAACAACCAAAACCAACTGCAACCTCAAAAATCATATGATAGAATGTATACGCTACTTCAATGAAGCCAACCTACATGTATATGCTACTTCAATTAACCCAACCTATGTATACCTCTAAAAGTACTGAATCATAAAACCTCTGAACCAAAACTGTACCAACCAATGACATTCTGAAGATCCATTGTCATATTAGAAAGTTTTAAATAGATAGCAGCAAGGATCACCCTTCTCACTCAATCAATGAATCAACCAGAATCAATCTTCTTATACAATCAAATTTACTTTCAGATCTAATGAAGACATCATTGAAAAACAATAGTAAAACAGCAGCATTGATCAGATAGATCAGTCATCCCTAAACAACAAGATTTTCTTCTACATATGCTACTTGGAAGTGTCGAACAAGTGTGTATATGCGCCTTCACCAAGGCGAACCAGCGTATAGACCTGCAAATAAAATCTTATAACTTTGCAGCTATTCCAAACTTCAGATATCCCCATACCATAGCATTTAAAGGAAAAAACCTTTGTTAGCACTCAGATCTAGCATATCCATTATCAGATCACATAATGATAAGTCATTATGATCCTGATCCATCATTAGATTTCATCCATCATCAAACACTCGGGTGCATACTTAGTCCAAATCAAGCAAAACATCAAAAACCCATAACATGCATAATTTCTTTTGATCTAACACTTCATAAGATATTCATTCCTTATACACTTAGCCTTTCTCAATACCTTGGACCAAAACATCACTTAGAACCTGTGGTTTTCTTAGATGGGATCAGGTAGCCATTATTCCGCTCAATATTGTGGGTTAATACCATGGTATTGACCCTTGGTATTATTTAACTTTAATTTACCTTAATTTTCCATCCCATACGCAGTTTTCCTCTTGTGAAAATGTGTGCATACGTATACGCTCTTTTTGTACCGTGAACCCACTTGTATACGCTCTTTTTGTACATTGAACCCGCGTATACAACTTAACATACCTAAAAACATTCTTTTTCCTCAATTGCTTGATTCCGATCTATAGTCCATTTTTCCATCATCCTGTTCTTCTGTGTCATTACTCTATTACTTCTTAATAGACCTGTAATAATGTCATTTGCCATATTACTTCTGAACTGATTCCTTTGAACTGCCCTGCATTTTGTCACATCTGTAAACACAACTGCCATGCATTCTGTCACATCTTGTTTATACTTTTATCAATTAGTTCATTCATCAAAGAACAACTCTTATCAAGGACAACACACACTAACAAGTAACAATCTCCCTGTATCAAACCTTTAACCATTATTATGGTCCATCATTTTGTCACCTCTGATATCTCTCCTGTAGATTCATCTAGTTACCATATACAAGTGAGTTGTTATGCTACTAGTGGGTTGCTATCAAGTACAACACATGCATCATAATGCCAACAATCCCCCCCTTTGGACTTGATGGCAACTACTCTGGTGTTTGGTCGCCACAACCTATAAATAACATCAAGACAAGCACCAAAACATCAAGCTACTCTCCAAACACCAAGCTACTCTCCCCCTTTGACATCAAGGGCAAAGCGTTGATTGACCAATGTTAAATGAAGACTTCCATATCTGAATAGCTGAATATGAATATTGATCATGCTCCCCCTAGGCACATGTTGAATTCTATGATCAAACTCCCCCTTAGTACATGACAAGATGCACTATACCGTCCATGCTCCCCTTAAGCATATGTAAAGTCTGCAGAAATATTTTTGAAAGAATAGCATGACTCTATAACTCATCTATGTGAGTATGACCTTCCTATCACCAATGACTCATACATCAATCACCCAATCAAGTGGGGATACATCAAATGACTCAACCACTCAACCAAGTGGGATTACATATTTGACATGATCTCAAAAGTCCACACATGACTGAATATGACAATTATTACATCATAGGTCTTTTTATATATCCAGGTCTTGCAGGTCTCGCAGATCTCTTCTGGTTTCAGATCTATATCGCAGATCTCTTCTGGTTCAGATCTCGCAGATCCTGTGGATGTTTGCAATCTTTTGGAGGCAGCGGAACGTGACGTAGCTGGTCAAAAGGCTTTCGATCTGGTTTGCTTAAAATATGGCTCTGAGCTTCGCAAAAATAATTGGTGGCTCATCCGCCTCTGGAGGGCAATCTCCTGCCCATATCGTGAGTGAAGCCCCAGCTCCCACTATCCAAGTGGTCTAGGACTCACTCGATGAAGCTTTGAAGTTCTCTGAAAGTGCCCTAATTTGTCGGTTCAGTGGTTTTTGGCCGCGGCTGATAGCACTCCACAACTGGATCTCGGAGGTATGGAAGCCTATCATTTCTGATGAAATTAATATCTACCCCTGTGCTAGAGGTTTCTTTATAGTAGATTTTGAAAATCCTGAAAGCAGACAATGTATTCTAGAATCCGGCCCTTGGTTTTGGGAAAAATCAGGCCTATTCATGAAGCCATGGAACCCATCATTCGATCCCTCTACAGCAGTGATAACCTCAGCACCAGTTTGGGTGAGATTGCCAAGCCTACCCTTGCATCTCTGGAATCTCTCCTCGCTAAAAGCCATCGGAAATGCAATTGGGAAATTTTACTGCAGATGCCCAGAAACAGAGGAATATGCCAGAACCACCTATGCACGCATCTGTGTGGAAATGGATTTCAGCACCGGATTCCCAGCTGAAATAAACCTAACAAATAAAGACTATGTGTGGAACCAGAAGCTTGATTATGAAAGTGTCCTCTTCAGATGTCGATCGTGCTTTGAGACGAGGCATCTAGCCAAAAATTGCCCAAAAGCCTCTGAGAAAAATTTTGCTAGAAAAAACCACCACAGATCTACATGGTGGGACGGAGCACAAAAAGAACACTATACTGTCATCAAAGAAGAATATTCTAGAGAAAACTCTGAGCCACAAGAAATCAAGGAAGAAGGAAACAACTCTCAAAGCAAGCAAGGAGAAAGCCCGCCCCAACAAATCAACAGTTATGAGGATCTGAATACAGCAGAAAATGAATCTTCATTTAACAGCGAAGCAGATCTCCTAAACCAAACTTCTCCGACTATAGATCGCGAAGCTAAGACACCAATGTCCCAAGAACCAGAACCAGAACCAGAAGAGATGAAGGAGATACAAGACAAAGGAAGTTGGAAGACCGTAGAGAAAAGAAAGAAAGCTACAACACCAATCTCGCCAAGAAAGACGAGGAGCCAGACAAGTAAAAATTAAGAAAATTATAGGTCCGATAGACCAATTTGGTCTCAGTGGACGTTAACCATCATCATCATCATCATCATCATCATCAAATGATATGCATGACATTTATAACAAAGACCAAAGATCTAAACAAGACCATGATAGTTATCAACAACTATCATACACCATATATGATCTCCACCATAAGCATTTGTCAGCAACATCCAGACCAGCAACCTCTATAAGTTCAACATCAGTTTGCAAGATAAGCCAATGTACCTTTAATATCATCAACCTGCGACAAAGTATGTTGCATATGGATATCAACTCATCCTCTTGACTTCATCAAGATCAACTTGCTTTGTTTCCTTAGTAGAACATAAACTTCCATGAATCAACTAAGAATATGTCATATCTCCAAGCAATAACACAAAACCATTCACAACATATCATATGTATGTGAAAACACCATAAATCATCATCCATGACTATACCATCATCATTGTACCAAGAACTGCATGATGTTTCCATAATAACCCTCAATATATCAACTGTGTATCTTCACTAGAGAGTTTTCTAATATACCACATCTGATAAGCATCAATCAAGATAATCAACAAATGTGAGTATCAAATCTATCATCATGAAGTAAGATGTCATCATCATTATGTGACTAAGTAAGCCATGTCTCCAAATATCCATGTCTTCAAATAGACATGCCTTCATGAGACCTGCAATAGCACCATTCTCTTGGCCAACCAACAATATTTACCCATATGCAACTTAAGTAATCATCCATGTAACCAGCATAATGTGTATCCATCATAGAGATAGAAATATGTATCTAACTTTTCATCAAGGAGATAAGCAAATCATGACCTCACAGTCAAACTTTATTGATATCTTCAAGAGCAACAATCATCAACCAATATACCATGTGAGAACCAAGAACTATGGGAATCTTGCACCATAACTGCACCATATGAATTTTATGTGTCTTTGAAGGCATGATGACAGCAGCATAAAAGAAATGAGTGACACTTATCAAAAATAATGAAGTTGTGTACTCAAGCTTTGTTCTTCTCCTTGTCCTTATGAAGATCACCATGTAAGCAACATACCGTATGTACTGTATGCATCATCAAAAGAATCATCCATAAACATGATCTGAATAACAACTATGTGGCTCAAGCAATATAAGTATCATTTGAGATTTCATCATAGGCAACTCATGACTGCAGCATAAAATGATGTATTATTTAAACACTTCAACAACATAAGCATCCTCAACATTTATAAGAATCGTTATGTACCAAAGACTTCTAAACATAATGCCAACAATGCATTATTAGAAGCATAGCATATTCTCTCCATGAACCTGTGCCAATTGTTCACTGTCAGATTTGATCATTGCATATATCAGTAAAGATCATCAAAGCATCATCATCAACTAGTTATACATCAAGTCATCAGCAACTTATGAGGGTCAAAATCACTTCTAAGTAACATCCACAGACTGTAGTCATCAATCATCTAGATATAAAAGATAATTAATAATTGTCTTAATCATATCAGACCCTTTTTCTCTGAGTCTGTCCTACTGCATCTTCATCAAACCAACATATACGCGATTGTGCAACTTCTAACTCGCATATATATGCGACTTGTATTCATGATAACTGCGTATGAGAACTACAACACTGAAATTTCATACTTTCAGTTCCTCCTAAGTCTGATCTCTCTGGATACTGAGTTATGCCACATTTTTCTAACTGTAATTCCTTCTTCTTCCATACCTTGGAGTGTGATGATGTTTGCTCCATTTGGTATGTTGGTCGAAATTTTCTCTTGCATTCTTTTACTATATGTCCAAACTTGTTACAAGCATAACATCTTATATGTTTCATATTCCTTCTAAAGCAATCAATGGCTTTGTGACCAAAAATATTGCAAGAAAAACAATATCCTTTAAAGCACCTGGAAGTTCATGATCTTTTTGTGTGACGGCTATTAGCTTGAACCGTTCTACTTCTGCATCTTGCTGCAATATGTCGAAAATTATGACATATAAAACATTCAACATTATTCATCAAAGGAAAGAATCAATTAACATTTAGGAGTAAATCATTTTCTTTGAAGACTTTCTTTCCTTGGTTGTTGATGGGGTTGACCTCTTATCTCCTTGCTGAGCACTCCAGATTTTTCATTAGAGTTCCTTGCTTCAGTTTGTGAGCTAGATTCACCTTTAACAGTTTCATGAAAACCAAGACCAAATTTGATGGTAGGAGACCTTTGACAACTAGGAATATCATCCAAAATCTTAGTACTATCTTGAAATCGTAATAGTTTATCTTTTTCTTCTAATTTACCTTTTAAGATATTTACTTCAACATGATATTGCTCTTCCTTTTCCAGATATTGCTTCTTCATGATTTCGTCATCATTTCTTGCTTCTTCCACTTGTTGCCTTAATTTGAGAATCTCATTTTCTTATTCTTCATCTGCTTGAAGTAGTTATTCATTCTGCTTATTTGAATTTTCAAGACCATCTCAGCGTCAAGACTTTTATAGTAACTAGATCTTTCTATAATTTCTTGATTGTTGTATCCTTTTCATTTACTTCATTTCTCAATGATGTCACTTCATCCTGCAGCCTTTGACATTGATCTTCCTTTTCCTTGTACTGCTTCCTTACTTTGTTTCCTTCCTCCAACTAAGCTTTTAACCTAGTAACTTCTTCTTTGTAGGCACATTCTGTTTTATCAATTAGATCTTTTTGATCTCTAATTGTATCTGTGAGCTTTTTAAATTTTGCCTCTATTCAATTTCTTTCTCTTTCACCCAAAAGAGAAAATTCAGCTGTTTCGTTGTCACATTCATTATCTTCAAATGAACAGAGAAATGTAACACCAAAGGACAACAAATTCGTACATGATAGTTCTTTTGCTTGTTCATCTTCATTCTGAGGTGATTCTGAATCTGAAGAGTTTCCTCGACATAATAGCCAATCGTCTCTCCCACTGTCACAGTTCCTTTGAGATGTCTTTTTCTTTTGAGGTGCTTTCTTCTTTTGCTTCTTTCCCATTATTACTACAAATCTCCTTCAAGCGATCAAGCTTCTACAAAAGGACCTGCTCTGATACCAATTGTTGGGAATAATACTTAGAAGGGGGTGGGGGGGAGCGAGGGGAGGGTGTTGAATCAGTATTTACAAATCAATAACTTTTTCATTTCATAATCAGACTTATATACTCTACTTCAGTGAAGGGAACTCATGCGTGCACGCAACTGTTCTTAAGGGGGGGCGGGGGGAGGGGCGATGAATCAGTATTCACAAATTAATAACTTTTTCATTTCATAATCAGATTTATATACTCTACTTCAATGAAGGGAACTCGCGTGTGCATGCAACTATTCTTAAGGCAACCAGCGTATATCCAATGAACTTATGATTTAGTTAATTCATCATATGTTGATCTTTAATCAGTGCATCAGTACTTGATCTTTAATCAGTGCATTAGTACTTTATTAAACATTAAACAGTAACCATGTGCAGTAATAACAGAATAAACCATCACACAGAAGCAACACACATGAACACCAAAATTTAAGGTGGAAACCCAATGCGGGAAAAAACCCACCTACTCTGTTGTCTCTGTCTTCCTTTTAATATAAAGAATAATCTGTTTACAATCTTGTACTAGTGCAGACTCATACCAGTACGCAAGCACCCACTTGCAGAAGGCTACAACCTTCTCTCATTCTCCAGCTTCTACTGGAAGGGAGCTACAACCCCCTAGCTCTTGTACTAGCCAATATGTTTACCAGTACGTAGGCGTCGGCCTACAAAAGGCTCCAACCTTCACTCATTCTCCAACTACTACTAGAAGGGAGCTCCAACCCCTTGGCTCTTGTACTGGCGAATATGTTTACCAGTACGTAGGCATCGGCCTACAAAAGGCTACCACCTTCACTCATTCTCCAACTGCTACTATAAGGGAGCTTCAACCCCCTGATCTAATCACTAGCCACTACTGGCAGGAAGCTTCAACTTCCTCACTGAAGGCTCCAACCCTCACACTGGATATTCCTGGTACACATCAACACAATATGAAGGCTACGTTTCATCAAATTTTCATACTGGACCCATCAGTAGCATTGAAGCTCAAAATTAATCACCACTACAATACAACCGTCAAATACATCTACATCAACCAGTAATTGAAACTCAATCATCAATCTCTGATATAGCTGAAACCCAATCATCAATCTCTGAATCAACCAATCACTGAAACCACAATCAATCGACACTTAATCAAATTCAACCAATCAGCTGGAACAGATAATTCATTGTAACCAGTACACAGATCTAAACCCAGAACACTACATCAACAACCAGAACCAGCTGCAACCTCAAAAATCATATGTCAGAATGTATACGCTTCTTCAATGAAGCCAACCTGCACGTATACGCTACTTCAATTAACCCAACCTGTGTATACTTCTAAAAGTACTAAATCAGGAAACCTCTAAACCAAAATTGTACCAACCAATGACATTCTGAAGATCTATTGTCATATTACAAAGTTTTAAATAGATAGCAGCAAGGATCACCCTTCTTACTCAAACAATCAATCAACCAGAATCAATCTCTTTATAATCAATTTTACTTTCAAACCTAATGAAGACATCATTGACAAACAACAGTAAAACAGCAACACTGATCAGATAGATCAGTCATCGCTAAACAGCAAGCTTTTCTTCTACATACGCTACTTGGAAGTGCCGAACCAGTGTGTATACACGCCTTCTCCAAGGCAAACCAACGTAGAGATCTGCAAATAAAAACTTATACCTTCGTAGTTATTCCAGACTTCAGATATGCCCATATCATAGCATTTAAAGGACAAAACCTTTGTTAGCACTCGAATGTAGCATATCCATTATCAGATCACATAATGATAAGTCATTATGATCCTAATCCATCATTAGATTTCATCCATCATCAAACACTCAGGTGCATACTTAGTCCAAATCAAGCAAAGCATCAAAAGCCCATAACATGCATAATTTATTTTGATCTAACACTTCATAAGATATTCATTCCTTGTACACTTAGCCCTTTGATCTTCTCCTCCTTATATAGTTTTAGCCTTTCTCAATACCTTGGACCAAACAACACTTAGAACCTGTGGTATTCTTAGACGGGATCAAGTAGTTGTTATTCCGCTCAATATTGTGGGCTAATACCATGGTATTGACCCTTGGTATTCTTTAACTTTAATTTACTTTAATTTTCCATCCCACATGTGCTTTTCCTCTTGTGAAAGTGCATGCATACGTATACGCTCTTTTTGTACAATAAACCCGCTTGTATACACTCTTTTCGTACAGTGAACCTGCATATACAACTTAACATACCTAAAAACATTCTTTTTCCTTGATTATGATCTCTAGTCCTGTTGTGGTGAAAACACAACCCCCCCATTATTGGTTTGCTCAACTCAAATAATGGGGACCCTTTCTATTAAAATTTTGGCTGAACACCTTTTAAGATTTTTATTTAGTTGATTATCGTACGTTTTTGTTAATTTTTCATTTTCTTTGGATTCTTGGTTTGATTGCTTTGTTAGAATCGATTTTTATAAGCTTCCCATTGACGCTCATTTCACTTTATTTGGTCAACTGGTTTGAAAATGGCACTCCTTTGAAGTCTCATCATTTATCTAGCCTACGTTAAAAATGCATAAAATGTACAATATCGCATTTTGTAAATAAATTAGTTCAATAATGCATTCAGTTTAAATATTAACTCGTAGAGAGTTTTACTAACATTTTTCCATTTTTACTTATGCAGCCAAACCATTAATTATCAGGATTTTAAGAAATTCACTCCAATTTCCAAATCAAATCCTAATCCCAAAAATCCAAACATTCAAGTGGGTGTAGTTTAGTTAATTTCATAACTAAATTTCATTAAATAAAATCAAAACAAACCATTAATTTTATATATTAAATCTCAAAATAATTAAAATTAATTATTAAATAAAATAAAATTAATTAAATTAAATTAAAATTTAATATATAAAATTAATATATATAAAATAAAATCAATCGCATCGGGAGTTTGTATCGCATCAGAAGTCTTGTTCAGAACACATTTTAAAAATCTCTGATACATATCATACCCCGATGCCGATATCGGATCGGGGGATTTTGCATTGAGCCAAACTTTATGAACCTCGATACCCTCCCGACACCGATTGCCTATTTGTTTTCCATCGCATCGGGACTTTGGCATGATGACAAGTTTGAGGGCCTCCATACCTCCGACTCTCTGATTGCGAAGAGTCAATCCATGGTGCATTAAAAGGCATAAATTTTATAACATGCATTTCTTTAAAAAAAACTCACTCATACGATGGTGAACAAGTGAGGAAAGGTAAGTAAGGTAGGTTAGTTGTTTTTATTTATTTAAAATAGTTTATATATTTAACAATAAAGTTTTAAATTAATTAGAATTAATTATTATATAGAATTTAATTAAAAAATAAATTATCAGATTATTTTATTAGTTTTTTTTAAATTAATTAATTGTTTATAAATATTAATTAAATTCAGTTAGTTAATTAGTAAATATGTTTATTAATAATTAGTTTAATTTATAAATTAACAGTTAATTTAGAATTAATTAGAATTCTAATTTAGGATTTAATTTTTAATGAGAATTTTAATTTTTTTAGCCCAGCAACAGAATTTTCAGATTCATGCCAGATTTGATCCATCAACTTTGGAGGCTCATAAATTGAGTTATACTTGGCCAAATGAGGCCCAGGATGGCTCATTGGAAAGAGAAAATCAATGAGAACATTTTGGAGGAGGTTTCACCAACAGATTTAATCATTTATTGGGTCAAAAATCAGGCAGAAGATCAGGCTCCGAATTTTGAAAACAAAATCAATTTTCTGAGTTATTTTCTTCAATTTCATTTGTCCAAAGCCTCTTCTAATTGCAGATCCATTAGTCAATGATATCTTTTGCCAATCAAACCATTCCAAGCATCAATACAGAACTTATATTTTATTTTCAATTATTTATTTAAATAGAATTTGATTGAATTTGATTTAAATGCCAGCAATGCTATTTTAATTTTATTGTTGCATTTTAATTTATTTTGATTTCTTCTTGCAGGAAAAAAGTGGAAGAGATATGGAGAAAAGGATTTCAACCAATGAGAATGCTCTAGCAATTGAAGATCAAAATTTTGAGCAAGTAAAATTGGATGTAGCAGATTTCTCTTCAACAAACTCTTCTCTCAAGAATTCCTTCAAAAATAGTATAAGTAATAGATTGCAGAATGTAATAAAGGGCTACTCTCCTCTGCAATTCTAGACTTCTAAAAGAACTACTGTAGTAGGAATTTAGAGTTGTAGGAGAGAGGAGAAAAAATCTCAGATTTGGGGATTATTGAGGATTTTTCCTTTGTATCTTGAATTATGTATGAGAGGCAGAGTTTGCACTATTGTGGCTCTAGTTTTGAAGGCAGAAGTTCAAGCAATGTAAAGCACTGTTGGAGACCAAGATCAAAGAAATGGATGCAATAAATTGGTATTTATAATACTATTGTTTCAAATATCAATTTCATTTTATGGTAACAGGAATGTCTCATTTTATTCATGTTTGTGCACTATTGTCAAGATGGATAATTTGTCTCAATATTGTTATTAGGTATCTCTTTTCTTATGAATTAAAATCTGATTTATGAGTAACTATTTACTCAGAAATCTGTCTTATAAAACTGATTTATTGAATGGTAATATGTCGTGAACTATTTCCACATATTATTGTTTAATTATCGGATTTACTGATTTGATAATTAATATCATTTTTGTGAACTACTTCCTGAATGTTGTTGGTTCATTATTTCAGTTAAGAGGTCTCAATAGGATGTGTTTTGATATCCATAATATCAGTTAATTGAACTACTTCATCAACTTGATATTCATAATAAATTAAACATATCTAAATCTCAATACTTTAATTATCTTGATCTTAGTTGGGTTAGATCTATATCTGCCTAATTAAGATAGGATTTAGAGTTTCTTTTGCTTGTATCGTAGAATAAGCTTGCAGTTAGAGTAAATTATACATTCTTTTAAGTCCTCTCCTCAAAGAGGCAAAACTTTAGTTGTGGCTTGGCTGAACCCAAATCAGCTTAAGGGTCATTCTCTTGCCTGATCAAGCAAGAAGAAGTGATCTGATATCCCTGTTTATTGGTAGGTAAAGATACATCATAAACCAATAGCAATAGCGAGGGGTAACAGGACCTAGTTAAACTAGTCGGAGCCCACACACCAAACGGAAAAGGAGCTGCTTTAAGGTCCGGACCGGGTGGTTATCCCCCAATGTTGTTGCAGCGATTTTCGAGGCATCAACATTTTTGGCGCTAGAAGGAGGGCCTGAGATCTTTTGTCTATTGGAGTCTTTTCAATTTAACATTTTATTTATTGTGATGACTCCTCTTAAACTTCCAATTTGGAGTTGTATCCATGGACGTGCATCCTCCAATACTCCACCCGAAGTGGTAAGACTCTTGTCTCAGGTAAAGTTCAATGGTAAGAGAAATTCTTCTGCCTTTAATCATGTCTTTCAATTTATTCAAAATGTTTCAAATTATGGTTTTCAAGGAATTGATGAAGGCATCTTATGCAGAATTTTTACTCACATTCGCGGCAAAAGCCAGAAGATGGTGTAGAAATCTTCTAGTTGCTTCAATCCACAGCTGGGATCAATTTGTTACAATTTTTATATGTAAATTTGACGGCTACGATTATGAACAGGTATGTGAAGAAATTGAATATCTACAAAGGTTTGAAAATAAATCTGTTAATGATTTTAATATTCGATTTCATTTGAATTGCTTAAGATTTAAAGACGAAAATAAACCTACGAAAGAAGAATCATTAGATTGGTTTGAATATATTTGTTCTCTTCCAACCATTTCCAATCCATATGAAACTAATTCAGGCTTTGTTCCATCCCCTTCCAATATAAATGAAAATCCCAACATGGATGTGCAAATAAATGGTGATGAAGTGGTTTCACAAAGCTTGAAAAATATTTCTATTCAAAAGCAAGAAGACAACAACAGCAATTTTGGAGAAAGAGCTACCTTCGAATCTGAAAATTACTCTGCGGACAATTCAGAAAATCAGATCGCAAATCAGCAAGTACAAGCAGCAATCAAAGTAAATAACAAAATGCAAACTGCTGTGCAAATTTCTGAATTTTTTCATAATGAGCAGCAAAGCAGCCTTCTTCAAGAAAGCATGAGCACGCAAAGGAATGGTCCGCAATTTGAAATTTACAATTAGCATAATGCACAAGAGTTCTCAAACAGTAACAGTTTTAAATGCATTGTTTCAGGTTCATATTTTTCCCTTTATCCTGATATTTTTAATGATGGTAATTTTTCCCCTCTTGGTATCAATGATATTTCAGAAATTAAAGAGGATGATTTAAATGAATTACCATTAAATTTTTATCAAGATAAAGAAACAATAATTGATCATTCTTTTGCCACTAATGAACATGAGATTTTTGTTCCTCCTTGTTTTGGTATATTGGATGAAATCAAAGGGAATTCTAGAGAATCTTGTAAGGTCATTTATGATAATTACTCTAATATTGAGGATGTTGATTTCAATTTTTCTGAAGAAAATCCTCATGATAAAATCACATCTGAGGATGAGGAGCGTTTCATTGTAGGGATTATTCCAACTAATCCTCATTTTAGAGCAGCAAATTATCTTCATGATTTCACTATTCAAGAAAACATTCCAATTTATGATTCATATTATAATTAAGCTCTCATTCATACTCATAATCATAATTCGTTTTCTAGTTCACAAGTTGAAATTCGAAATTACTCAAATTTCATAATTTTGGCCAATCCTTGTGAAAAAGAAATCATTTCAAAACAATCCCAATTGTCTTGTAACATTAGTTGTAAAAATAGTGATTTGATTTTAGTTTTTCTTTCACACTTATTTTGTTTAAATTTAGATTTATTTTTTGATTTTATTTTTCAGAATTTTAACACTTTATGCTGCCATATTGAGCACTTTACTGTCAAACACTCAATTGATGAATTGCTTTATTGGGAAATTGAAGTTTCATATTATAACTATGAACATCAAAAGTTGTTAACATGTCAATATCAATTGATGTTCATTTCTTATCAAAAGCTACTAATTCCTCAAAGACAATCTCAACTAGAGGATATATTTTTACAATCTGGCCAGCATTTTAATTCAATTAATAATCTTCAATTGTATTTAACATATTTCCATTCATTTTTCATTGACTCATTTGAAAAATATTTGGAAATTTTTCCTTCAAAGAAAATTGTTAATAATTTAACATTTGCATATAACACTAACAATTTTTTCCGGCCTTTGAATTTAAAAGCCCACTTTCACAATCTGGTCTGTTATCTCTTCCTTTGAACATTTCCCCATCCTTAATAGAAATCTATCCAGACTTCTATGATCCAATTGGTATTCAATTGGAAAGGAAATTTCAAGAGAAGGAGATTTTAGTTAAGTTGCTAACAATAACTGTAAATTCTACTTACAGATTTAATTTCCTTAGTTCAATTAGATTTGTATGTTTATTACTAACATTTGAACTGTGCATATATGTGGGAATAAAAATGAGAGAATGGTTACACTGGAAATACGACTATACCTAGTCATTTCCATGTGTATGGTTAGAATAGGAGTACGATGAATTCAGTTAGTTTATTTTGTATAGTTAATTTGTTTTTAACAGTTTTGTAGATTAAAAAATAAAACAAAGCAATCAGTCTTCTCATGCATGTTCACTGAAACATTTTCTCCTTATCAGAAAGTTTTAATTTTTGCTTTCCTTTTTAAAATTTCTTGCAGCAATACCTCTACTCTGCCTATTTTGAAGTCTTGATTAAATTTAATTGAAGTTGCACTTGGCATCAATCACCTCAAAGCCACTTTTCTTCATTTCGGGATTTCCTTCTAGGATTTTCTTTTAAAATTTATATGGTAAGGATTTGAGGATATAAAAGCTTCATGATCCCATTATCCCATGAAATGTATGACTGTCTATGATAAACTTAATTCTAATTCAATCATTATTAGTCAATCTAACCTTCGCGATAATCATATGAAGTTCATATTATCTTCCTCGGAATTTGCTAAAGCTGACATTAAGGATGTCAATTTTGCTGAGTGCACACATTCAAATCTGTTTTGATATTTTTCTACAATTAGTGGCTTTATCCCATTCTAATCTTTAGTTCATTATTTGATGCTGCCATCATATTCATTCACTAAAGACATTATTGAATAGTCACAATAACAATACGGATTCTTCTCAAGTTATTCAGAATAAGCAGAGATAATAAATTGTTGTTTCAATTCAAAAGGAAAGTCTATTTTTATATTTATTTCTGGTAAATTTTCTGTTTTATGAACATGAATGATTGATTTCATTTAGGCTGATTGCACACTTAGATTTAGAATAAATAATGAGATGATTTTAATCGAAGGAAGAATTTGAAGATTTATCAGGTAAAATTTACAGACAAATTCCTTTCAAGTACGCATTTACAACTTTATTCTCATCCATTATTATCTCATCTTTTCCTTACTTTATTTTTTATTTGTGTTCTGTTTTATTTGCAGGTTTTTATTTCTTTTCAAAACTTGAAGTAAGCAGCAAACTCATTTCAAATTTGCAAACAGGTTCAAGGAAATTCAATTCTGATTCATTAGAATTTAAGCATTTTTGTAGCTTTGCTTTCATTCATTAGAAAACCCAATTGAAATTTCAAGAAATATCATAAGACCATTCGCATCATAAGATTTCATCAGAAGTAGTTCTTCGTATTTCTTTTGATAACAAATTGTTCATCAAAGACCTCCGATGTATTATCTTACTCATATGCCATATTGCATTTCGCATATTGGAGCTTTCCAAGTGAAGTATACTTCCATGAACATGAATCGCCGATCTCCGATAATCGACTTTACTGATATTGCGATAAACACATAATTCCAGACCCAATAGGAAATTCAAATCAAATTCATAAAATATCGCATTCGCTCAATCGCAATAATGGTAGGAGCATAACTTTAAAAGAGGCCGATGTCTCGGATCCGATATGTTATTAAAATCCCATCATAAAAAATTATCGCATCCACTCTTCATCATATATCGGCATCGCAAGAATTATATTGTGTTACAACGAGTACCCAAAGTTTGTCGATTGCCGATTAGCTACGTCATCCATCGCATCGCCGATATTGCAATCGTTTCATCACATTTTTTATGCTCACATCACTTCTCTGAATCTACGATGTGCGTTTTGCGATATGGGAAGCACAATGCAATTAATTCTCCGATCTCCGATATAATATTTCTTTAATGATGCGATCGCTTCATTTCATTGCACATGTTCTTATCGGCAATTTGCCATTGCAATCTCCGATGCGATAGCTTCCAATGCATGCCTTTGATCCATTAACATTTAATCGATATATGGCATAGCAACAAAAGTGAAGTCTTGCTGTTATGAAACCAGCTCAAGAAAAGATAGATCAACGCCTTAGAATTCAGCCTCTTCGAGGGGGCAACCTCCTTTACATTACATAAATGAACAATTCTTGGATGATAC
>APFE031745832.1:57498-116652 GCA_000404065.3 Pinus taeda
TCGCTTCCTAGATTTTTGGAAAATGACGCTTCCGCGCTCCGCGCTTCCGCTTCGCGCTTCCGCTTCGCTCCCGCTTCGTGCAACATTGGGTGGGCTTGTCACCATAAGTTAGCTTATTAGCACATTATTTTATTTTTGGGGCTTATGTAGGCCTACGAGACTAATTCGAACTCCTCATTAGCATATAAATACAAGTGAGATGAGTTCATTTGCTCATCATTACTCTGGATTGGATCTCTTTTCTCTCTTGAGGATTTCCCACTTTTTCTTGGAGGATGAATTGCAGCTTTATGGAAGAATTTTGATGTTTGGATTTGGTTTATCTTATCTTGGAGCTTCTCTATCGCCAAATTGTGGATGGTTGGATATGTTCTATTACATGTAAGTACATGTTTTTAATGCTATTCTTACTTTACTTTGTCATATACATTGGATTGGCAACTTCGCTATTTTTAGGGCTATTGTTGCATGCATTTACTGCTTAAATTGTGGAATTTTGTCTCTATATAGCATCTCTCAATGTATGGGCCATGTAATTTTGAATGAAATTTCCCAGGGATAATTCTATCAACGAATTCATCTTGATAAGCCATCACCTAAGTCGAAGTATAAAGTTGTAAGGTTGCTTCCCTTTGCCCTAGAAGACAAGCGAAGTAATCATAAGGCCTCCTTGATCAAGAAGCAAGGTCCTCATTCATATTTATCCTAGACTCCATTCTCCCAAAACTAAGGCATTGATCAAGAGGTGGTCACTCAAAAATCAACTTTTTTTTACCTTCTTCTAGGTCTAGCCAAGTTGGGTCACCTAGGTGTTGTAGCCGCTACAACACCACCCAAAAAATTTGGGCATATCCAAAATATTGGGTATCCCAATACTCGCCCCAGGCTAGTAGGGTTTCGATAAAGCCTTCAATCGATTACTCTCCCCGCGACCCTTCCTATCAAACCCTGTTGATGCATCCACTCACGCTACATACATTGCATTCACATATCATGTTTTATCTCAGATATAGACCTTAGGATCGCATTAAGGTTTTGAAGGTCAATGGCCTCAGTGATGCATTAAGAGTCTCCCATGATTTTGAAACTCTTCTTTGTATGGTATGCACCATGATCATTAGATGCCCTATATTTTAACAAGCATGCATTCAATTTGGCTTTCCTTATGATTGACAATATTAGGGTTTGGGAGAAGCCCTAGATTGTCAAAAGAGTGATCCGCTCCCTGTTGTTACCGAATTCGCATGCCTCTAGGGGTGCATTCTCATCGACATTGCATGCCATCATGGTGAGATTCATTGCAGAACATTTTCCCCAAGTTCTTGTCAGATCCTTCACCTCAGCATGTTCATTAGGGTTTGTGAGAATTATATCTTTCCCTTGCATCCTTATAACCCTAGACTATATAATCGAAGGTCCAACCCTGTTTTGAATTAGTCCTCACTCTCTAAGACGCATGTTAACAAATAGTTCCAGGCATTTATCCTATAAGTATGACATCACCTTGGGCCTCATATAACAGCATGGTCACCTGCAATTAGTAGGCTCGTTAAGGTGCTTGAATGTTGAGTTGATTTCCAAATTGAAGCATGATTTGCTCAACCATACAATATATAACACCATAATTTGGAATGCCTGAGATTCATGTTCCTTTAGTGAATTATTTCCATTATTTTTTTGAGTTCCATGCTTTCACGTACAAAATATATTCATGTGTATGTTGGTTGGGTAAACTAAATGGTTTTGTTTCATCTTCTGTATAGGGGATCAAGGGAAGGTGGCTCGAATACATATCAAATGAGGCAACTTTATGAAAACTAATGTCAAATGCAAACTTGAAGGGTTTGACAACGAGCATACTTAAGAATGGAAGATTGTTTTGTTAATACTCTATATATATATATATAATATATATATTATATATATATATATATATATATAATAATATATAATATACAGCAACCGACGTTATATATATATTCCCATTACATATATATATAAAAACAACTCCACCATAGTCTTTCTCTCAACCTAAGCGCTATTACAAGGAATAAGGAAAGCGTTCATTATGGAGTAATTATTAAGATGCCTCTCATTAAAGCGGTACAAGGATACACATCACATTCAAGAGTTGTGAGAAGGTTTATGACAGGATCAAAGTTTTGTGGCCCAAATGATGCACTTGGAAGTGATCTCAAACCATACCTTTAAAAGAAAATTGTTTCAAGCACTGCATTGAATAGGTTTTCTTTGGCCACCAAATTTGACTCTACAAAAGGAATGCCAAGTCACCAAGGAAGAACAAGACTCCTGGCATGAGTGTACCATTGCACACAATCTTGGAATGGGCACAATATAACCGAAGGTCAATGGAGCATGGAAGATCGATTCAACTATTATATTGATGGGAACACCCAAAGAATTCAACTTGTGTAACATTCATTGCGCTGGACCGCTAGGATCAAAAAAAATGTGTGGAACACATATGTACATATAGGCCAGCCATTTCCAGAACTCAATGACATCTGAGTTGTTTTCTTTTGGATTTATGGTTCACAAAGTTTTATGGTTTATTTCAGCTCACATCTCAGTCTCATTTGCTTTAAAGCCCGACCAAAGCCATGACCTTGAGATTTGTACCTTGAAAAGAAGTAAACAAGGAAGAGAACTTGCCCAGACCCAAGGAGCTAGAAAGGCCTATCTCTTGATCAGGAGTCAAAAGGAAGACCCATGACCATGAGGATGTCCTTGTCCTTCAAAAGGAGAACAGAAAGCTAAGGAAACCAGGGTGAGTCTGTAGATCTTGTTCCGAGGGATAGATTGATGTATGAAGTGATGGAAGGAAGGCATAGCCATACATCCATTTATTTCAGTTCAATATGGTCAGTTCAGTTAAGAGAAAACAAAAGCACAAAATAGGACCTTGTCAAATTCCTCATTATCGGACTTGGCCCTTCAATAGCCTGCCTTTTCTTTTCGTTAAACTTATCAAGGATAGGTACCAAGCCAAGAGAAAATATAGCATGGGGCGTTATTTCAAGCAAGATAGGTGTAAGACAGAATAAGGTAAGGCATATTTGAATACTTTTAGGGTCGCCACCAAGATGAACTATAGCATAGCATGGAATGCCTTCGGACCTTTCAGGACCTTGTTTGTCTATATACCGATAGCCTTATTCTCTGGGTGGGATAGCCATATTGTTTATCTAGGGCCAATAGCCTTATCTATTCGACGGAGGATCCTCATATATAAAGAAGTGGATATCTTCCTTCTTCCTTGATTAGTTACCGTCGTTTCATTGGTGAATCCATTGGGGTATGAGCATGTGGAAACTTAGTGATGAGCAATCCTGCTTGATAGGGCCCAAGTTATTAGGTCTATGCCAGCGTAACACCTACCAATCAAACCTCTTGCTCAAGAATGGGAGAGTGAGATTCACGTACCATCAGATATAGGTGTCAAATAAGATGTTTAAAGGAAACGTGATGAAAACCCGTTCTAGTATCTCACATGAGCACAATTAAAAGAAGTGATTTTAATTGATGCACGTTGTAAAACGATTTCCAGTTTTGAGCCAACTGTGAAAAATTATGCTGCAGTGATTGATTTATTCCTCCTACTAATTTACAATAATAAGTTATTTACCAATGCTTCAGTAAATATCAAAATAAATTCAATTGCAGACTTCACAAATTATGAACTGAGAAAAAAGCAAGAGAAACACCAGCACATGAACAATCACATTGACACACTTGTTTCTGGACAATAGTCCATGGAAAAAACCAATGCGGGAAAATCGGTGCAGCGGATCTGAGGGTTTTTATTATTGGCAGTAAATTTCTGAATATAATCTAGATGACCCAGAGAAATGGCAATCCACTCAGAGAAGATAACGGATACAAAAATAGTGAGAATTTTCTCACACTGAATCTAGAGATTTTGGCACTCACCCCAGCTCCCGGATGACCCACGGCGCAGTCTATCCGTGAGCCTACGAAGTCACTGTGTGGCTTCTATGTGGAGACTCCCTCTGATTGCGTCACCCTAGCTGTTGCTGCGTTTGTTGCTAAGAAATCAAGATTTCACCTGTCAATCACCCATAGTGATTCCTGATACTGATCTCTGTTATCCCCTAGCAGTTTTGTGTCAACTTCCTCTAGCTGTTGCGTTGTCCCTCCTTGGCACTGCGCTGCCTCTCTAATCCTCCACTGTCTTCTTGGAAGTATATTCACTAGAACTGGAAATCACTTCCTTCCAGTACTGCCTCTGATCCTCCATTGTCTTCTCTAAAGTATATTCACTGGAATTGGAAATCACTTCCTTCCAGTACTGCCTCTGATCCTCAATGCTTGATCACTTGTTCAAATTCCTTAGCCAACCCTGCCCTAGGAATATTGAATTGACTAATCAACCCTCTGTGTGTTTTCAAATGAACCCCAAGCCTCCTCCTTATACTTTTCTCATTGAGACTTCAACGGCCGAGATTAAGTCTCTAATCAACGCTTATGATTAAAACTTGACGTGATCCGCTTTCTAAAACATTCTCACCCATATTTTGATTAATACCCACTAATACTTTAATTTTCGTAAGTTTAGACTTAGGAACCCCATTAAAGATATTAATTATTTTAATAAAATACAATCCGGGTGGAATTTCACCAAACGGTTTTGGGTTCTTTAGAACTCATGTGCCTTAGCCTTTCCACCAATTTTCATGGCTAGAGCACATATGATGCTACCAAAAACTAACACCAACGATGGACATGAAACGAGACCACTCCAGGAGGAGAAGAATCAACAGCAGAGTTGCGTATCTACCATCTGGGGCGACTTTGAAAGTTGACCACCCTGCTTTTGATATGGAGATTAGGCAGAAACAAACTTTGTCATAAATTGGTATAGAGCTTGGTGAGTGGACAGAAGAAAAATGCGAACATAGTAAGTGTAGTAGTAGTGTGTGGGTTGCAGAGTGATCCTTCGAAGGGTCGTTGCAACCAGACGAACTTCAACGACCTCTACACAAAAGCGTTAAGGTTGTTTTGTGCCATGGGCACATCAATGCCTGAAACTTGATAATGCGATGTGCATTGAAGCTCATGTGCCAAAGGATGGGACCCTTAACTACCAATGTTGCACTGATCGAATTGATCTGTCCACACCAGATTTCTAGACTGCGACTAGGCGAAGTTGCAGATCTCACTCCCTGGCCAAAATTAATATTTCGTGACCCGCATAAGTGCAAATTCGCAGACGTTTCATTAGTCTCCAAGTCACAGCGCAGAGCTTCACCCAGTCACACGGACTCTGCAACCTTTAATATCTCACTTACAACTGGAGAACGTGACTCAGCTCGTCATGTGTCAATGCAACCCCTTCACAGTCGCATTTTAAAACTTCAGTAGGCCACCTGAAGCGCGACCTGCCCTCAAATGTGACCGGGCGAACTACACAAGTCGCTGAGTCACAACCTCAACATACAACTAAAGTGCGACCTTTGGTCAAACGCGACTATGCGACCTCTCCCAAGTCGCCAAGTCACAGAATCGCACTCTAGAAATGGCTATGAGGTGCGACCTCCACTAAGTGTGACTAAGCGACCTCCTATGGAGTAGGCAAGTCGCAGGATCGCGCCCGAGGAAGCTAATAAATGATGCGACCCTTCATTGAATGCAACCGTGCAACTGATTGCATCCTTCTTTCACTAGTCGCTAAGTCGCACTCCAAAGCATCAAAGAAGCAACTAAAAGTGCGACATGTGTTCAAGTTCGACCATGCGACTTTCACAGGGCATCGTTTTGAATATGACTAGTTGCAAGGTCGCATGATCGCACTTGAGGGAGCAAGCAACCGTCACGACCTCCCAGATTCCGCGACCTCGCGATCCTGCCTATCCTACGACTTGCATAATTGATATGGGTTGTGAATTACGTATGATTTCGAGGTGCAATATCTGCCTTCGTTGGCCACATTTCCTACCAAAAATCACAGCCCAAGCCTACGACCTACTATAAGGTTCTGGCATGCCCCACATGATTTTATCATACACAGGTCTTGCAGTACATTCAATTACAAAGTAAGGAACTAAATTGTGTTCGATCATGAGGTGGAAAAGTTTATTGTGTTCATTGCAAAAAAGTCATGTTCAAATGCTTACCTTCCCTAATATATATATATATAAGGTCGTACAAGAAGAGAGACATCCACCACAAAGCAACTATTGGATTTCTTCTCAAACTTTCCAAAAACCATTAACAATTTCAATTGAGAAGGACAAAGCAAAAGAGTTTTTCACGCCACACTGTCCTCTATTCTTGATGAGATCAAATCCACAGTACGACACTACAACCTTGATGATGATCCCTGTTTGCATGTAGTATTGATGGGTTGCTATCACACTAACCATTTAATTGTCAAATCATCATCATCAACACATTGAGGTCTTGGGAATTGAAGCAGGTTAATTGATGCTTCTTATATATACATTCAAAGAGCAATGTTGTAATGGATAGAGACTAATTTATGGGAGAAACATCATTGACCAGGGAAATATTTTACTAGACCTTCTAAGTTAGATTAAGCACTATTATGACGATGCAAATGTTACTCAAAGCCATGATCTCCCATACCGTCAAAAGACTTACCTTCATATAGAAGCAACACAAATGAAGCTTGTAGGCCAAAATAAAAGTAGAGGGACACTAGGGAAAAGGACAATCAGTAGCAGAGCTATATTCAATGCCCATTGCACAGTAGGCCCATGGGAAAAACATTGATTGAAGAAGCGCATGGAGACTATAAAAGCCACTCTCTGTGAAAGCACGGTGCCACAACAATTGACTATGCAAGGGTCTCAATTAGTTATTTATTAATGTCATTCTTTCAATTAGTTGATTGTATTTCCAGTATCTGTAAAGTATGTCTGACTAATGTTATTCACCTGCAAGCAGAAGGAAGAAAGCAAGATGTTGGATTAGGGTTTCTCATGAAGCTTGCATAAAGAGTTTCCTCCAACAAGCAAGATGGTCCCTTACAAGCTCCAAGAACCTTTCAATAAACTCGAGGGCACATCACCAGAAGATGGATCAATACAAGTAAGGCAGTGGCAAGAAAATATGCTTGTTCCATGACCAAGCATCTACATCATTTCAACATACGGGCAATAAGCATTATAAGGTTTCCAAGAACCCTCTACATCCTTCTCTCTCTCCTTCATCGCTATTAAAATTGGCAACTAGGGCCAAACTCCATGTGGGTCTACTTATTTATGGCAGCTGATATTTTTCTTGGATTCCTCTCATCGAGAGGTGTAGGATTGATCTAAAGATCATCCGATTCCAACATGTATTCATGGAGATATGAATTTATTTGTGTTATGTGACGATTTGTCAAGGTCGGCCAGAAACCAAATTACCCCCACTTGTCCTCCACGTTTTATTATAAATAGAGGTGGCCTTCAAGTCATTTTGACACACACTCACATTCTTGTGATCTCTCTCTTCATTCTGTTTTGGGTTTTGATGAAGGAGAGATCTAGAGGGAGTGCCCTAGGCTCTACGCTGCCTTAATGAAGAAGCCCTAACGCAGTCAACAAAGAAGCCTTAACGCAGTCTTGGAGGAGCCTTACAAGCAACCATGAAAGAGTCTAATACGTTGGCCTAATGATGCCCCAAGTCTAATACACAGTCATGAAGGCTAGATCCTAACGCTGCCATGGAGAGCCCTAAATTATAGTTAGGGAGAGTACCCTAAGACGCAATGAACAAGGCTTCCATATTGTGGCAAGGAAAGGCCTAAACACTCGTCTAATCTATATGTTGTTCTAAAGGAGACTCCTATGTAAAAGGGAGCTTTTATATGCAGCAAAAGGAGACCTATCTACACAGCAAGGACATGTCATAATCCGCAGTCAAATGAGGGTCCTATGCAGCAAGAAGAGGATCCTTATACGCTGGGAAGAGGAGGCCTTACCCAACCCTAGACATAGTCAAAGAGGAGTCTATATAAGTTGCCCTAGCCGCAGTCCTCAAGGGTGATCTAATCCGCAATTAAGGGTGACACTTACATGCTATCAAAGGAGCCCTAACGCAACCTACTAATCTACTGTTTGATCATGCCCTAATCTGCAGTTATGATGAAGCCCTATTCGCAGCAAAGGAGAGTTGATCAGCAATGAACCTATTCACTCTAATAAGGACCCTAAATACGCAGTTTATAAGGGCTGCTATTTGCTATCACCTAGCCACAGCAAAGTAGCCATCATACATCATAAAACTGGAATACGTTAAGGGACTGTTTGAGCCTCCCTCTTGCCACTGTGTGAGGATGGTTCCTTCTTGTAAGGAGGCTGAGTTAAAAGTAGTGGATCAAACCTGTTGGGATATCATTGGAAGATCAAGAATAATGTTTATGCTGCTACATGAAAACTGTGTGTTAGGCCGCAAGCCATAACACCACAGTCCAGTGTTTCTTATGGATATTTGAGGGCTCAGATCATTAGCTTAATCTAAGGAGTTGTCATGTATAATGTTGTTAAGATCTAAGGCTAATTTTGATGACTATATGATGTTGTTGTAATATGAGATGGATAAAGCTATTGTCATGAGTTAAGGATTAGTCAGCTAACAAAGATGCAGCATGATGATGCATGGAGCATGATGGATGCAGCGTGGTTGATGCAGCATGGTGTTGGGTGCAGCATGATGATGGAATCACCTAGGAGAATCAGGTGAAGTAGTATACCTAAGTTCAGATTTGCAGTCCTTGTCATCAGATTTGCAAACTCATTATGTTATCTTCATGGTGAAGATCTTTGTTCTTATCTTGTCAAGTCAAAGTGTTGACTTCTCATGGATATACACTATCTCACTCTCTGCGGAACTATTGAAGAATATAAGAAGAATTGATCACAGGTTTCCCCACATTGGGGTTTGTCCCTGGCTGGCGCCACATCTTGTGTCCTCTTGTCTTAGCTTGTTTTCTGTGATTTATGTTTATGTTCTATCTACACTTTACTATCATTCTGATGTGATTGCTAATCTGAATATTGTCATTGGGCTAATATGGAAAAATTGAAGTAAATTGCGCTAAGCATAGAACATACCTAAAATTAACATGGTATCGAAGCTGAGGTAAAGACAAAGCCCAAGCAAAAGTGAAAGAGCAATCACCAAAGATAGTTGGAAAGGACAAAAGGCTCAATGGGTTCCTCTTCCCTCTTCAAATTCACCAAGGGTGAAGTCGAAGCAAAGAAAACTATCAAAGTGGCGCAGCGGAAGTGTCTGGTGGCCTGCCTAAAGATCACTTCAATGGGAAGTCTAGATCTAAGGGTGGAAGGAAAGGGAGATGCCTTGCTTGCAACGAGTTTGGCCATTATGCGAAGGAGTCTCTGAATAGAAGGGACACATCACTTGATGATGATAACAATCATTACAAGGGCATCTTCAATGATCAAAGGAATGACAGGTACAGTGGCAAAGGAAAAGGGAATGCAGGTTATCAAGGAAATGGCCGACTCTTCAAGGAAAGCAACGAACTCCAGGTATGAAGAATCAAATATTATTTCTGAGTATTACCTTAAGTCGGCCCTCTCCACCGGACTCATTGGGAAAATTGATAGTGGTGCCTCAAGGCACTTCACTACATTCAAAGAGCGCTCTCTAATATGATAGAGAAGGAAACAATCTTGGAGATTATTCTTGGAGACGATGCCACCTATCCCAGAAAGGATATAGGGAATGCTACCCTTCAATTGAATGAGGGTAGCACGATTCATTTACAGAAGTTCTTTATGTACCTAATCTCTAGAAGAACCTGGTGCCCATTTCAGCAATGGAAGTCAAAGGTTTCAAGGTGGCATTCATCAATGAAAAGTTACATGTTTGAAAAAGGAATTTTCAAGATACTTTTACTCTTCGGTTCAAGGTTGGCAATTTGTATCAAGTTGCAGGAAGTCCAATGGAGACCATGCCGTGTGTCTCATCTTTTCTCTAGCACTGGAGGTCTACCCATCCTCATTGTGAGGCCTTACCTGACGTGAGACAAATGATGACAAGGATGCCTAAATTCAAGAAGAGCATGGAGGTACATGTCTGAGATGTACCGAAGGAAAACTTACAAGGGGACCATTCCCCTCATGTAATAGCAAGACCACAGATGTGGAACAACCCGAGAGGTTTGAGATTCATGATCGGGAACCTCATGTATGTAGGTTGAAGAAAGCTCTCTATAGTTTGAAGCAAGCAACCCAAGCTTGGTATGAGAGGATTGATAGCTATTTGATGAAGTTGAGATTCACTAGGAGTGAAGTCAATCCAAACCATTTCTTTAAGGTTGTGGATGATAGACCTCTCATACTGGTACCTTATGAGGACAACCTCTTTCTGCCAGGTGCAGACCCTCTCATTTGCAAAGGTAAGAGGTAGTTGGATTCTGGATTTGGAATGATTAACTACAAGCCCGTGACTACCCTGATGGAGCTCAATTTTAAGAAGTTATGCGGTAGTGTTGTCGGATCTAATTTAGGAAATGCCTCTGAGTTTCGTCAACTCATAATAACGTTAATGTTCTTGGTGAACTCTCGTCCGGATATATGTTTTGCAATAAGCATGTTGAGCCATCATATGGCTGAGCCTCATTGGATTGGTGCCAAGAATATTCTAAGATATCTTTGGGGAACAATCTCTCATGGACTGAGATACATTGTTGGAGCTGTGAGGCTACATCCAATGTAGATCGGACAAGCAGTGTGGAGGATCATAAGGGTACTTATGGGTGTTGGTTTTGCTTCGATATCCTAGATGAGCAAGAAGCAGAAGTCGGTTGCTTTGAGCACCGATGAGGCCGGATACATAGCTGTGAGTATGGCCTTCTGTGAAGCTATCTAGTTGTGGTAGCTCTTCTATGAGTTGTTTGGACACATGTTGGATGCCATCGTGATCTTTTGTGACAACCAGAGAGGGATTCGATTGTTGAGGAATTTCGTGTTCTATGATCACTCCAAGCATACAGACATCAAGTACCACTTTATCTTGGATATGGTACAACAGGGAGCAAGAAGGCTCCATCACTCTAGGACTGATGTGCAAGTCGTCGACATTTAAATGAAACCCCTGGGAAAGGTCTAATTCTTGACTTTCCGAGAACGAATAGGAGTCATAAGGAGGCTCTCTCTTGAAGGTCCAATTTAACATGGACATTGAGGTCTGGGAGCTCCGGGGGCTTTGGGGGTACTTCTTGGAGCGATGAGCAACCATAGGGTGAGTGGTTCAGCCTTCCCCTGGTGGTATGCTACGTACACAGGATGAGTGGTTCATCCTTTTCTTGCTGAAACACAATCATAGGGTGAGTGATTCAGCCTTCCCCTGGGATACCCCATGGTGACATGTAGGCAAGATGAGTGGTTCATCCTTCTCCTGTTGAGACATCCTACCCATGCAGTCTGGAACCCATGGGAAATACCTCTCATCTGGCCAATGAACAGGGAAATGAGGATAGGGACCATGGTAGTATTGATGGATGCATCGTGTAACCACCGTACTCCCTATGCTAGGATGATATTAATCTGGGATCAAATGGAACTGACTTCGAGTCAGTAAGAGTGGTATGATACACTCTCTTTATTTGGAACTAACTTTAGATCAATAAGAGTGGTATGATACACTCTTTATTTGGAATTGATTTCGGATCAATAAGAGTGGTATGATATACTCTTTTTATTTGGAATTGATTTTGGATCAGTAAGAGTGGTATGATACACTCTCTTTATTTGGAACTGATTTCAGATCAATAAGAGTGGTATGATACACTCTCTTTATTTGGAATTGATTTCGGATCAATAAGAGTGGTATGAGACACTCTTTATTTGGGACTAACTTCGGGTCAATAGAGAATGGTATGATACATTCTCGATTACTTCTTCTTCTTCATAATTCAGCAGAGCAGAGCAGTGCAGGGCACTGATGGCAAAGATAGTACAGTCTGGAAAATGGATTAGCAAATGGAGTTCTTCCTAGTTGAGAGGGAGTGTTAAAATTGGCAACTAAAGCCAAACTCCATCTGGGTCTACTTATTTATGACAGCTGGTATTTTTCTTGGATTCCTCTCACTGAGAGGTGTAGGATTGATCTAAAGGTCATCCAATTCCGACATGTATTCATGGAGATATGAATTTATTTGTGTTATGTGACAATTCGTCAAGGTCAGCCAGAAACCAAATTACCCCCACTTGTCCTCAACATTTTATTATAAATAGAGGTGGCCTTCAAGTCATTTTGACACACACTCACATTCTTGTGATCTCTCTCTTCATTCTGTTTTGGGTTTTGATGAAGGAGAGATCTAGAGGGAGTGCCCTAGGCTCTACACTACCCTAATGAAGAAGCCCTAACGCAGTCAATAAAGAAGCCTTAACGCAGTCTTGGGGGAGCCTTACAAGCAGCCATGAAAGAGGTTAATACGTTGACCTAATGATGCCCTAAATCTAATACGCAGTCATGAAGGCTAGATCCTAATGCTGCCATGGAGACCCCTAAATTACAATTAGGGAGAGTACCCTAAGACGCAGTGAAGGAGGCTTCCATATCATGGCAAGAAAAGGCCTAAACGTTGGTCTAATCTATACACTATTCTAAAGGAGACTCCTATGTAAAAGGGAGCTTTTATATACAGCAAAAGAAGACCTGTCTATGCAACAAGGAGATGTCATAATCCGCAATCAAATGAGGGTTCTATGCAGCAAGAAGCGGATCCTTATATGCTGGGAAGAGGAGGCCTTAACCAGCCCTATAAACAATCAAAGAGGAGTCTATATAAGTTGCCCTAGCCGCAGTCCTCAAGGGTGATCTAATCCGCGAATAAGGGTGGCACTTACACGCTATCAAAGGAGCCCTAATGCAGCCTACTAATCTACTGTTTGATCATGCCCTAATCCGCACTTATGATGAAGCCCTCTTCGCAACAAAGGAGAGCTAATCAACAATGAACTTATTCACTCTAATAAGGACCCTAAATACGCAATTTAGAAGGGCTTCTATTTGTTGTCACCTAGCCACAGCAAAGTAGCCATCATACAACATAAAACTGGAATAAGTTAAGGGATTGTTCGAGCCTCCCTCTTGCAACTATGTGAGGATGGTTCCTTCTTGTAAGGAGATCGAGTTAAAAGAAGCAGTGGATCAAACCTGTTGGGATATCATTGGAAGATCAAGAATAATGTTTATGTTGCTACATGAAAACTGTGTGTTAAGCCGCAGGCCATAACACCACAGTCAAGTATTTCTTATGGATATTTGAGGGCTTAGATTATTAGCTTAATATAAGGAGTTATCGTGTATAATGTTGCTGAGATCGAAGGCTAATCTTGATGACTATATAATATTGCTATTGTCATGAGTTAAGGATTAGTCAGCGAGCAAAGATGCATCATGATGATGGATGCAGCATGATGGATGTAGCATGGTGTTGGGTGAGGATGGTGATGGAATCACCTTGGAGAATCAGTTGAAGTAGTATGCCTTCACTTGAGTTCAGATCTGTAGTCCTTGTCATCAAATCTGCAACCTCATTATCTCATCTTCATGGTGAAGATCTCTGCTCTTATCTTGTCAATTCAAAGTGTTGACTTCTGATGTATATGTACTATCTCACTCTCTATTGAACTATCCAAGAATATAAGAAGAATTGATCAAGGGTTTCCCCACATTGGGGTTTGTCCCTAGTTGGCGCCACATCTTGTGTCCTCTTGTCTTGGCTTGTTTTCTGCGATTTATGTTTATGTTCTATCTGCACTTTACTATCATTCTAATGTGATTGCTAATCTAAATATTGTCATTTGGCTAATATGGAAAAAATGAAGTAAATTGCGCTGAGCATAGAACATACCTAAAATTAGCAATCGCCCACCACAACATCAGTAGTTATGTTACCATTGATTTGGGCATGTAACAATCATTTGGCTTGAGAAAGAAGTAAGTAAGCTCAAGAGTCATGAGGGTAGTTGAAAGGGCAGGAGGGAAGGTCAAAGGTCACGATAGGTGAACAGTCACCTGACCTCTATAAATGTGCCCTCCTGCCTCATTACACAAGACTTTAGCACTTGAGTTGAGGCTAGGATTAGATAGCGGATTTATGCTTGAGAGCTAGAGCCACTCAGCTCTTGGCGGCTAGCAGAGTGGAGTTGTGGGAGGCTCAGGTTTTTTATTGGGCAATGGTAAGAGCAGCCATGTTCCATTGTTGGGTTTTGAGACTTAACTAACTGCTAGTTATGTATGTGAAGTTGCAGCAGCATTACTAAGATGTTCTCTCTATTCGACATTGATTCCCATGCTTATTCATGGTGGTTGTATTGGTTGTCTGATACTTCACTATATTTGTATATGCGATGTCATACACATAATATGTTATGGACTGATTCAAAGTGGTTGCATGTATGTTTTGCTTTCGAATCTGTTGTTACTTGTTCCTTGCCATGTCGATGATCTATTGTGAACTAGTTTGCACTTAACTTTTGGCATGTTCTTATTCATATTTGTCGAATTGGGTTTTGGCTAATGAATCCCTCTCATGGTCTACCCCTTCTTATTGTTGTTGAGACTTGTCTGTATCTCTGTTTGTAGTTTGTCAATCTTGGGCCAATTTTGTTTCATTGTCCGAGCATTTCACCCTTGTCCCCACTCCAACACCTTATGATTTGACAGCCAAGAGTAGAAGCATTTATGGTGGCAGTCGGGCCCACATACCGGATGGGGCTCTTATCCCAAATGGTGTGAGGTCTAATTGGGACTTCACACCGGGGAGACCCCCCTAGTTGTTGGTAGTACATTTCAACCTGTCAACACTAGGGCATCACTTTCTCGATGAAGTAGCCCTCTAAAAAGTTCGATCTCCTAGCCCCTCATGTGTTAGTGTGTCCTCAAGGCCTCCTCAATTTTGAAGTCATTCCGGCGGTGGAGTTGTGAGATAACCCAACCTCTAGCTCCGAGATCAAACTTTGCCCTGGCATCCCCAAGGCTAGTGCCTCATAGGATCAATTTGACACCTTTAAGTGAAAAATTTTGCTTTGATCCTTTCCCCCTCCTTGTCTAGGTTAAGAACATCATTGGCTGTTAAATCCTTGCCCCTTAACCTAGGTTGGGTCCACTTGGTCCCGTGTGTTCCCACACCTTTGAAAAGTCAAATCTTCAAGAACCATTCGGGAAGTCAAGTTCACTAAGGATTTGTGGATTGGAAAACTCCTTCATAATGCATATTCCTCTAAACCTAACCCTCGAGTCCTCACCTCCTTCTCCTATAAATCTTTGTACCTTGTTGGACAAGCAAGAAAGCTCTATTCTTAAAACCCCTTCTAGGAAAAGGGTTATAAAGGTCACTTCATATCCATTGGTCGATTTATCCTTATCAAGTGACCTTCTATATATATCAGGTCTCTTCCCATCGATGAAAGTCAGTAAAGAGTAGGGAGTCTTAGCTGAGGTGACAATGGGCTAAGCCTCCATCGTTGCCCTTTGATCTAGCAGTTTCCCTTTAGGAATCCCTTTTATGAACCCTACTAGTTTGAGCGGTAACGGGATCCATAACTAAAAATGAAATTCCTTACTCATGAAACCCATGAGACAAGCATTGCAATAATAAATTTTTTTTCTTCTCTACATTAAATACATAAAATCATAATTACACATGTCATTATGAAGACCAAACCTAGTTACACTTTTCAACAAGAACTTCCTTATATCCAAAGAAATGATGAGAGGCCCCACTATCAACCAGCCAACTATTCCAAGTGTTGATTTGTGGTAGCATGAGATGTGCTCTAGCCACGAAATTTGGTGGAGAGGCTAAGGCACATGAGATATAAAGGTCACTTCATATCCATTGGTCGATTTATCCTTATCAAGTGACCTTCTATATATATCGGGTCTCTTCCCATCGGTGAAAGTCAGTAAAGAGTAGGTAGTCTTAGCTGAGGTGACAGTGGGCTAAGCCTCCATCGTTGCCCTTTGATCTAGCAGTTGCCCTTTAGGAATCCCTTTTATGAACCCTGCTAGTTTGAGCAGTAACAAGATCCATAACTAAAAATGAAATTCCTTGCTCATGAAACCCATGAGACAAGCATTGCAATAATAATTTTTTTTTCTTCTCTACATTAAATACATAAAATCATAATTACACGTCATTATGAAGACCAAACCTAGTTACACTTTTCAACAAGAACTTCCTTATATCCAAAGAAATGATGAGAGGCCCCACTATCAACCAGCCAACTATTCCAAGTGTTGATTTGCGGTAGCATCAGATGTGCTCTAGCCACGAAATTTGGTGGAGAGGCTAAGGCACATGAGATCTCCAATACCCAGAAAGGGTTTGGGCAGATTCTAAACAGTTTGGGAGATATTAAAATAATTAATATTTTTAATTGAGTCCCTAAGTCTAAACTTAGGGAAATTAAAATATTAATGTGAATTAATATAAAACTGTGTTAGAATGGTCCAAAAATCATGGATCAAGCCAGATCTAATCTTAGCCGTTGATTAGGGACTTAATCTCAACCATTGATTAGGGACTTAATCTTGGTCATTGATTTGTCAACAAGAAAAGTATAAGAGGAGGCTTGAGGGTCACTTGGAGAACACCCTAAGAGATCAAAATTTCGATTTTCTAGGGCTGGGTTTGCTGAGAAAGTTGAGAGAATGACATGGAGTTGTAGCTTAGGTGCATTGAATACAAAAGCAGAGAGGCAGATTGTCAGGAGGATCAGCGCAGCAGCTGGAAAAGCTGACGCAGAGGGCAGAAGCCGAAACTACAGAAACAACCGGAAAGTTGACGCAGAGGGCAAAAGTCGGAACTGTCGGGAAAAGCTGGAACTGCTAGGAAAGCTGATGCATAGGACAGAAGCCGGAACTGTTGGGAACTGCCGGAACTGTCGGGAAAGCTGACGCAAAGCGCAGAAGAGGCTGACGTTGGGGTTTTTCGTGGGGCAGATTAGAGCTGAGGAGTTGCTGGAGTGTTTATACGGGGTTTTAGCCGGAGTATCTGTCTCCGAAGGAGAGGTACTACTGCCGAGATTTTTCTTTGTTGGGTGAGTCAGACTTGGCACCCAGATTGTATTCTGAAACTGCTTAATAAATCAAACCCTCAGATAGTTGCACCGGTTTTCCCGCATTGGATTTTTCCGGGGACATTAGTCCAAAAATAACGGTGTCATTTGTGTGCTTGTTCTGTGAGTTGATGATCTGTAATGTGTTGAGCATGTACTTGTGTTTATTTTCAGTGTTTACATGGTAAATAACTTGTTAATTAATCAGAACAAATAGGAAGGAATAAATCAGAAAGTACATGAAGGGTTTCTAACTGTTAGAACATGAAGGGTTTCTAACTGTTAGACTTAGAAACTTCAACACCAAGTATCTGTAGGAGACAAACTAGAAAGTGCAAAAATAAGGATATATTCAAATTGATTTGCAGCATTACTTTCATACCTGGTATTTCTTGACTTCTTTTGAGGATGGTGGTCTTCTTCATGATCACTCGAAGCATCTCTTCTTCTTCTTTCAAATCTTCCATTACGATCATTCCTTCAATCATCTCCTCTTCTTCAATTATTAAACCTGTTATTGTTGCTTCTAGTGTTGTATCGTGGACCATTGTTCTTCTCGAGGCAATCTCGAGCATAGTGACCTTTCTTGTGAGAATTGTAGCATTCAATGTGTGATGATTCCTTGTCCCTTCCATTCCTTCTATTCGAATTTTGAGGAGGAGGAGTTCTGGAGCTTGATGAACCTCCTTTTTCTTTCTTTTTCTTATTATGAGTGACGAAAGCAGCAAGCTCTCCTTCTTCAAGCTTTTGAATCTTGCCTTTTGAGATCATCCTTGATTCTTCTTCAGTGAATTTTCCAACGATCTCATCAAACGACGGGAAACTATTGTTATTTCTTATAGTGGTAATGAAGGTTTCCCAAATAGGTGGGAGACCTCTAAGGGTTACCACCACTAGGTCCCTGTCAGGCACAGTTTCCCCAACTCTCTGGGGATTGATCTCTAAGACGAGATATCCTCATAATGTACGATTGCACGAACTCTCCTTTATTCATCTTCATATCTTTAGGTGGATCTTTCAAGGAGATGATTTCATTCAAATTGTTGACTTCAAACATGTCGACCAGCATATCATACATGTCCTTAGACTTCTTCAAATTTCCAGCATAGGCAAGTAAATGATCTTGTAAACCATTAGCTATAATTTTCTTTGCTTTTAACTCACCTTTCTTGTACTTGTTCTTGCCACTTGGCAACAGTGGGAGCACTTTCCGAGCGCTCAGGAACCTTTCTTTGAATGTATTCCAAAACATCATTGTCCTCTGATATGATTTCCAACCTGATCTTCCATGCAACAAAGTTAGATGAGTCACCCAACTTCTCATTTTCCTTGATGCAAGAGGTAGACATTTGACTTGATTAGATAGGCTCCTTCAACTTTCCAAAGATGATTGCTTTAACTCTTTGTCTACATTGGGCTTTGTCATTCACCTTAGCTCTGATACCATGTTAATTTTTGCAGTGCTCTATGCTATAACAATTACTTTAGCCCAATTCAATTCTTCAATTTGCAATATTTCATCCATAATTAATATTTCCAATCATCAACAATAATTGAAGATAGAACAATAAATGCAATGACAATAGGAGATAATCAACACATCAACAAGAGACATAGAAATGGTCAAAGACCAAGGGAAAACCCCACAAGGGGAAAGCCCTTTGAAATTCTTCTTCTATTAGATTGTCTTCAAATGTTCAACAGAGAGTACAATGAGCCCAAATCCATAAACAAAATCAAAGTAAAAATATTGACTTGTCAACCATCCAACCAATCAATATTGAAAGTATGAGTATAGTCAAATCTGGTCAACTGTCGAAAGTTTACAATTCTGAAAAATTCAACTGCAACCAACGTGCCCTAAACAATCCTTCAGTCAATGGTCAAACATCCCTTCAAGAGCTTGGTCAGTAGCAGTCAAATTCGGCCTCAAATGCTAGTCAAAATCAGCCCAAAATAGTCATCAAAAACCCAGTCAAACTCAGTCAAATGAGAGAGAATCTTTGCGATCAATCCAAGTCAAAGTGCTCAGTTCACCTCGGTTTTTGTGCCAAAAAGTGTGGCTTGCCCAAACAGAAATGCCCTCAAAAGATCGAACCAAAATTTTGCCTAGGAAGTCAAAGTTGGAGTTTGCTTCAGATTTCTTCGACGTGTAAATTTGTCCTTCTTTCCAACCCACATGTGTGAAGAGACCCTGCCATTTGTACGAACCGATGAGGAGAGAAGAGATAAGAAGATGTGAGTTTATGTATTGTTGATTTGCGGTAGCATCGTATGTGCTCTAGCCATGAAATTTGGTGGAGAGGTTGGGGCACATGAGATCTCCTATACCCAAAAAGGGTTTGGGCAGATTCTAAATAGATCAGGAGATATTAAAATAATTAATATTTTAATGGAGTCCCTAAGTCTAAACTTAGGGAAAATAAAATATTAATGTGTAATTAATATGAATCTGTGTTAGAATGGTCCAAAAGACATGGATCAAGCCAAATCTAATCTTAGTCGTTGATTAGGAACTTAATCTCAACCATTGATATGTCAACAGGAAAGTATAAGAGGAGGCTTGAGGGTCACTTAGAGAACACACCAGAGTGATCAGTCATTCTATTTTCTAGAGCGGGGTTTGCTAAGAGAGATAGAATTAGTGATCGGAGAGAAGTTGAGGGGCATTGAGGTACAGAGAGACAGAAAGGCAGAGATAGTGCCAGGAGAGCAGCAGAGTAGCCAAAGAGAGTGACGGAGGAGCAGCCAATGCTCATGCAGGGCCACCAAAAGGCAGCAAAGTGCTGCGCAGAGCACCAGAGAGGATAGCGTCGCCAACGCAAAGGGTCAAAAAGCTGATGCAGAGAAGCCAGAAAGAGTGATGCTGGAGCAGCCAGTGCTCACGCAGGGCCACGCGTAGGTAACTAAGTGTTGCACAGAGCACCAGAGAGGCTAGCGTAGCTGACGCAGAGGGTCAGAGAGCTGACGCAGGGCCTCCTAGTGCTAACGCAAGCCATGATAGGCTAACGCAGGGCCATTGCTGGGCTAGGAGAGGCTGACGCACTCCAGAATGGGCAGATGCTGGGGTTTCTGGAGAAGATTGTTGCTAAGTAGCTGCCGGAAGGATTATCCGAGGTTTCAGCTAGTAGATTTGTCAGAAACTGAGAGGTATTACTACCAAGGAAATTCTTTGTTGGGTAGGTCAGTTTCAACACCCAGATTGTACTTCAATATTGCTTAATAAGAAAACCCTTCGATAGCTGCACCGGTTTTCCCACACTAGGTTTTTCCGGGGACATTAGTCCAAAAATAATGGTGTCATATGGTGTGTTTGTTTTTGTTTCTTTTAGTTGCTGATCTATAATATGTTGAGCATGCACTTGTGTTTATTTTCAGTATTTACATTGTAAATAAGTTAATAACTTGTTAAGGAAAATAACAAGTAGGTAGGAATAAATCAAATAAAGTGCATGAAGGGTTTCTAACTCAGTAAACTTAGAAACTTCAACATGTGTGTCCAAATGAAGTGGAGGTCACTTGTATTTATAGGCGTTGGATGAGGGCTAATTAGCCTCTCTAGGCTGACTTGATGAATTGTGACACTGTGGGCTTCACTTCGAAAATACACTTTCCCTTGTCCAAATCAAGTGCTTCAAAGGTCAAAATTGGTCCTCTTGGGAAGAGTTATTTAGTCCAAGATTAGAATTTGTCACTGAGCTGCCAAATTAATAGTTTGGTATGTAGACAGTGAAGCGTCAGCACAAACGACAGGAGTTAGGGACTAATTCTCCAGCTATAGGGAGGAGTAGATGGACTTCCAAATTCAGATGAGAAACAAAAGTAAATGTGCTCTAGTTGGGAGAGGTACCATCAAGATTCAAAGGGAGTAAGCTACAAGCACCAGTGTTACAGATGTGTTGCATGTGCCAGGCTTAGGTATGAACCTTATTTCAGTCTCACAACTACAGGACAAGGGATACGATGTCCACTTTGTAGGGAAGAAGGTGTTCATCAAACACTAGAACTGGAAGAAGGTGAAGCAGATTGGGGTTCAAAGCAACAGGTTATATAAGTTGTAGCTTAATTCTCCAAAGGCACAAGTCAACAACACCAATAGCAAAGGGAGAGACCATAATGAATTGTGGCACAGGAGAATGGGTCATTTACACCATGGAGCATTGAAGATGTTGAAGGAGACAGTGATGGGTGTTCCAGAATTAAGCACAGAACATGACGATGTGTGCAAGGGGTGCATACTTGCGAAATACGGTAAGGCGACGTTAACAAGAAGTAACAGTAGATCAGGTGGGGTGTTGCAGCTTGTACATTCAGACATTTGCGCCCAATGTACACCATATCTCTCAGATGGTATGAGTACTTCGTCACCTTCATGTATGACTACTCAAGGAAGACGTAGATCTACTTTTTGAAGACCAAGAAAGAGGTCTTTAGTCGGTTCTAAGAGTTCAAGGCTCTGGTGGAAAACCTTACAGGGAAAAGGATCAAGGTACTTTGCATGGATAACAGAGGAGAGTACACAGATAGTGGCTTCACTAATTACTATGCGTAGGAGGGCATCAAGAGAGAGTGGACAGCTTCGTACAATCCACAACAGAATGGAGTAGCAAAGCAAAATAACAGGAGTATAGTTGGAGCAACAAAGGTTATAATATATGATCAAGACTTTCCCAAGTTCCTATGGGCAGAGGCATGTAGCACAGCGTTGTACATACAGAACAGGGTTCCTCACAGGGGGTTAGGGAAGATAACACTAGAGGAGATTTTCTCAAGGAAGAAACCAGAGGTTAGTCACCTCAGAATCTTTGGTATTATAGCATAGTGCCATTAACCAGATGAGAAACGCATTAAACTAGATCAAACTGCAGAGAAGGGGTGCTTTGTTGGGTATCGTGAAACCTCAAATGCATACAAAATCTACATTCCTAGTAGTAGGAAGATTATCATGAGACCAAACGTGAATTTCATGGAGGAGAGGACCCTTAGAAGGTCTCGCGAGATGTCGATAGGTGATCATAGTGAGCCAGCAGAAGCTCCATTAGTCCAGCAGCAGGGATAGTTGTTGGGACAGTCACAAGGTTCTAGTACAATTACCAGTACGAGCACTAGCTCAGGTGCAAGGGATCCAGCACATTCGCAACAAACGGAGCAACAAAGGCAAGATGAGGAGTTGGTCAAACCACCCACCACTAGCAATCAAACCAGTAGAGAAGTTAATCAAAAACTAAAGAATGCGCATGAGTTTATGGGGGCTCCTAAGATCGGCAAGAGGGAGCACAAACAGCCAAACGGGTACCAAACAATGGTGGCATAGGTTGTTGAACCTTCCAGTGATCAGGAGATTGCACAGCATCAAGTGTCACAGGATGCCATGGTGGAGGAGTATAGCTCCATCAATATAAACGATGTGTGGGAGGTAGTGCCTAAGCCTGTGGATAGGTTAGTTGTAGGCTTCAGGTGCATCTATAAGATCAAGTACACTACAGATGGCAACGTGGAGTAGTACAAGGCTAGGTTCGTTGCCAAATCTACATTCCTAGTAGTAGGAAGATTATCATGAGAACAAACGTGAATTTCATGGAGGAGAGGACCCTTAGAAGGTCTTGCGAGATGTCGATAGGTGATCATAGTGAGCCAACAGAAGCTCCATTAGTCCAGCAGCAGGGATAGTTGTTGGGACAGTCACAAGGTTCTAGTACAATTACCAGTACGAGCACTAGCTCAGGTGCAAGGGATCCAGCACATTCGCAACAAACGGAGCAACAAAGGCAAGATGAGGAGTTGGTCAAATCACCCACCACTAGCAATCAAACCAGTAGAGAAGTCAATCAAAAACTAAAGGATGCGCATGAGTTTATGGGGGCTCCTAAGATCGGCAAGAGGGAGCACAAACAGCCAAACGGGTACCAAACAATGGTGGCACAGGTTGTTGAACCTTCCAGTGATCAGGAGATTGCACAGCATCAAGTGTCACAGGATGCCATGGTGGAGGAGTATAGCTCCATCAATATAAACGATGTGTGGGAGGTAGTGCCTAAGCCTGTGGATAGGTTAGTTGTAGGCTTCAGGTGCATCTATAAGATCAAGTACACTACAAATGGCAACGTGGAGTAGTACAAGGCTAGGTTCGTTGCCAAGGGGTATATGCAGAAAGAAGGTATAGACTATGACGAGACCTTCGCACCAGTGGCCAGATAAACTTCCATTCGGTCAATAATATCTCTAACATCGCGGATGGGATAGCAGATTCACCAAATGGACATTAAGACAACATTCTTGAACAAGGTGATAGAGGAGGAGGTATATATTGAACAACCAGAGGGCTTCGAGACACATGCGAGGGGCACACATGTGTGCACGCTGAAGAGAGCACTATACGAGCTTAAACAAGCTCCCAAGGCATGGTATGGTCAGACTGGCAACT
Organism: Pinus taeda; assembly: GCA_000404065.3. NCBI lineage: Eukaryota > Viridiplantae > Streptophyta > Pinopsida > Pinales > Pinaceae > Pinus > Pinus taeda. Next base: position 81,013 of record APFE031745832.1, read on the forward strand.
ACTTGCAGCAGATGGGATTCGTGAAGAGTCATGTGGATCCAAAACTTTACTATCTAATGGTACCGGGTGAGCCACTCATTGTAGTGTTGTATGTGGATGACCTCTTCTTGATAAGATCATCAGGGCTCATAGAGGACTACAAGAGGAACCTGGAAACAAAATTTGACATGAAGGATTTGGGACTAATGCATTACTTCCTATGCCTGGAGGTATGGCAGAAGAACGGGGAGATCTTCCTTGGTCAAGGGTGATATACTACAGAGATCCTGAAGAGGTTTCGGATGCAAGATTGTAGACCTATGTCCACGCCTATGATTACTAAATGGAGGTAGATAGATGCATCAGAGGATGAGGACGATGACCCAACCTTGTATAGACAACTCATTTGTTCACACATGTATATGGTCAACACCAGGTCAAACATCAATTTTGCGGTCAACACTAGGCCGAACATCAGTTTTGCAGTCAACACTCTCAGTCAGTGCCCCTCCTATAACTCAAAGTTCCTTAAGGGTGGTCCCACTAGACTAGGATCAAAGATTATTCCCCCAAGGTGAGAGAACAAGATCACGGTCAAGATCTACGAATCTTCCAAATCACCCCATAATCCATACTAAATGCCCAAAAACAAACAAGTATAATCATCTCATTGCAAAGTTATCAAAGTACCTTTTGAATGGCAGCCCACTCTCGTCCCAAGTGCTAATGTCAGATGGGTGAGAAGCACATGGTAGATGCAAGTGGTGGAGGCATATGGCATATCATCAATTAATGGTGGTTGGTAGAGGTTGCTGGTTGTTTGTCAGACCAGCTGGCTGTCAAATGTAGGAGAAAAGTTTTCTCCTATGCAGATACCCATTTTGGTGGGTAACAAGCCCAAGAATAAAAGATTTGACAAGCCACCATCTAAAACTTAAGGTTATCAATTGCCATCGTGTACCTTGTTCGTTACACTCATGTACATGCCCATGGTACATTCATCAACTATGTTAGCTATCAATGACTTGGAGCTACCTTAAAGAAACCACTTCAATTATACTTACCCTAAAGCAATACCCGGTAGTCATATGCACATTATAATCTTCTTGTCCCAAGTCTAAATATCTATTAAATTGTCTTTAACAACATCCAAAGTTGACATAACCTCAATTGATGGTAACATGTCATCAATCATATACCTTCCACTTTGACCCATTACAGTCTAGGAAGAAGCCATTATATATGAATATAATTGAGAAACTAACATAAGTAATCAATCATAATGCATGTTATTATAGCAAAGGTTAATAACAAAGACCCATTATTTCTATAATAATAATTTTCAGAACATGCAGCAATGCATTTTAAGATATTTAGTCATGGGAAATGCTCTGAATTTAGCAAGGCAGCCTTCCCATTAAGCAGATTTGATCATCTCTTCAAAAATGTACATTCTTATGACTTATATTCTATCTATCTCAATTTTATTTTCCCGCTTCGAACCCTTACATGCAATGGAAAAAAACAAGCTTGCATATTTTGTCCTTAATTGTTTGTATTTCCCTTGTGCCTGATTTTTTATTTTTTAAATTTGCACATAGTTTTTAGTTTTTTCCAAGTCAACCCCTAGTCATGGAACTTGTTGACTCCGATCTAACTCCAAGTCACAGAACTTTGGATTTGAGCATACCCTATGCATTTCAATCATGACGCCTCAAAGCTTTGAATGTAAGATAAAGTAAAGCAGTAAGTGCTACCAAAAGAATAAAAATGCCACGCAAAATTCAGAAAGTACAATGAATTCAAAATGCTGTGTAGTGCACACTAAAAATAAGGCCATTTAAATAATATTACTTGACTCAAAATGTTAAAAGTGATACACAACATATAGTATTGAAGTAGTAAAAGCACTTCTCACCAATAAATTCTTGAAATCGATTACTCAAACAGGAAGCTCTTTCAAAAAGTTGTGGAATTATCCCATCATTATCCTTGATGTCAACATCAGATTGAGTTGTCAACTGGCATAAAAGAGATAAACAAAATAACTGAGTTGTGAACTGACAGACAAGAGATAGACAAAATAACCAAGCATTAAAATACTCAACGTTGAGAGGTATTCGATATTAAAACTATAATTTTGTTTGTTCCAATATTTGACAGATTGCCCATATTCGAACCTACAAAATCAAAATATTGCTTATCCAAATAATGAAAAATTACTAAATGCATTAAAAAATTAGAATGCTTAAAATTACATGAGAGAACCATCCCCCAATATCTATTGTGCAATCTCAAGTTACCGGTAAGGAAACAAAGATGTGCTAATAATATTAAAACATTTTATGGAGAAGTTATCAAAAGGTTGAAGCCCTACTAATCACATAAAGGATCAATAATATAACATTCAGTTAATACCATTGCATACAAACTTTTGAATGCCAACCACACAATTTCTCTAACTACTCGATTAGACGAAATTCGACATAATATTATAATCCTCACAAAATATTCTATGTATCTACTTTTGTCTTAACCAAAATGGCAAATCTCTTCAAAATGCCCAATACACCCCCAAGTTGACATTGATAATGACAAGTCAATCAAAACACGAGTCCCCTTCAATTGAGCGTGATAACACCAATACTCCTGTAACCAATGACTCAACATTGTGACTTGTTACCCCTCATATCACATAAGGATTTTGTTCCAAACTAAAGACCATAACCAAAGTAGGCTGCATTTGGAGTAATGTCAGCTTTAAGCCATATTTTTGTCACTTTGAGATATACGTATCATCAATTATTATTCAGTTGACCTCCTCATCACACATGTCAAAGGGATAGAGGTTGATGCAATGGAGTGTTTGCTTTGATGGGAAATACTACTTGAGCACACTTTCCTAGACACTTCCCTTGTGACAGTTTATCTATTGACCACTATGTGGCTGTCCATGTGTTCTAGTAAGTATTCTCCTCCTGTCCACCTTTTCACCCCTTCCTATTGCCCCCTAAAGAACAGTACCCTAGAGAATATACCTTCATTCGTTTACCAATATAGACAGATGATTGGAGGAGATTTAATGCCCTCATTAGTGGTATTCTCATTATGTTTCATGGTTGATCTAGTGGATCACTCCCCATTTGCAAATATCCCTAGGTGGTTTAGCCTTCCAACAGCTTTACTGGTGCACATTTCATGACATATTTTTCCTTGTTTGAGGAGCACCCTAGTGAATAGGGGTATTCATTACATAGATTTGGTTTCTTTAGATGCTTCACTCCTTGGATTAGGGAATCACTCTTTATCTCTATCATTATTTTGCGGCACATTTATTGAGAAGACCTAACTATTTGCACATCCTACTAGTTTGCCCCAATTTGTGCCCATGGTATTTGTGAGGCTTTGATGATTTTTGCACATAGTAGCACATGGTTTGAGTTTATTTCACATTTACATAGGGGCACATTGCATCCTACCCACAACTTTTCTTGTTCAATCAACTCCACAACACTGAACTCGGGGTCCACTACCCAATGTATGATACTTCGTTATTCCATGTGATCCAAGTGGATATTGGTGGCCACCCGCCAATTCCACTTGGACCCCCACCATTGCTTCTTTCAGTTTGCTTAATTGTAGCACAATTTACTATTTTTAGTAGTTTTTCGAGTCCTAAACTTTCGGAGCCGTTTTGAGGCCCTAAACGATGTTTTTTTGGAAATCTACCCATAGTCCTCAGAGAGATCTTTCCAACAGGTTATCATGCGCATCAAACGGAGATAGTATGACCAAGTCACGACCCCGGAAAGGTGGTTGTCCAACTCACCTCAACGGGGCCCATAAACTCTTAGTGTTACATCTCCTCGGGTTAGGGTTTTGGTTGTTTAGGGTTTGCTCTTATTGTTCGGGAAGGTGGCTGTCTAACTCATCCCAACGGGGCCCATAAACTCTTGGTGTTACATCTCCTCGGATTAGGGTTTTGATTGTTTAGCGTTTGCTCTTATTGTTCAATAATAAAAAGGCCCTTGAGCCTCATTGTAGGGCAGTTCAGAGGCATGTAGTTGCCACATCTCTTCTCAGAGATAAGCTACCATCGCCCTAGCTGATTTATTTCCATTTCTATTTGTAAGCATATTTCAGTATTTTACATTGATGAAGTGAAGTATTATTTCCATTGCATCTCTGTGTTTATGGTTATCTCTGTAATTTGTTGCGTTCCTGTTTAAATTTGGATCAGTGGTATCAGAGCGGTCTGTTTTTTTCTCTGTTTTCCTTTGCATGTCCCCAACGAGGTCGGGATATAAGGAGTTAGGGCTTGAACTGGTCGAACCTTTGCAAGACCAGCCTCGCAAATCCCGACGGCCTCCCATGGCAGATGAAAAGAAAGACAAGGGGGCAGGAGATCCTATCAAAATCTTGCTCGAAGAAGCCCCCGAGCGACAAAGAAACGCGATGATGGACAACTTTGATCAAATCCTTCAGCGGCTACCCAGGGGCAACACGTCGACTTCCAACAGCTACTCTGGAAACGCCACCCGTTTAAGATACAAGTAAATTTTGAAACCCCCATATTCGAGGGTCAGATAGACGTAGATGTCGTCAATAAATGGTTAAATCTACTAGAGGGTTATTTTTTTGTTCATGATTTTTCCAATCAGGAAAAGATTATTTTCGCTCTTCTCAAAGCAGCCCCCCACATCAAGGACTAGTGGGAAACCTACTGCGAGCAGAAGGATGAAAGTACAGGCTCACTATTTTCAGCCACACCCACTTGGAATTCATTCCGGGGTGCCATCAAGGAGCAGTACTACCCTGTCGAAAGCTATGAGGATCAATACATAAAGTGGACCACGCTACAGCAGGGAAGGGACCAAGACATGCCAGAGTTTACCAATATTTTCCATACCCTTTGCACAAAGTTGGGTATTAAGGATTCGGAGAAGCATTTGATACTCAAATACCGCAGCTGCCTGCTCAAGTACATCTAGGAAGAAATAGAATTCCTGAACATCTCCTCGCTTGGCACGGCATACCGATATGCCATCAAGGTCGAGAAAAAGTTTAAACAGAAGAAGCGAGACTTGATCTACGAATCCAAAGCAAGGGAAAGGTGCCCCCAAATCGCAGAACAAAGGACAAAGCCAAGGCGAGGAGGCCCAAGACAACCCGCCAAAGCTGCAAGCAAAGAACAGCGCCGCAAAGCCGAAAAAGGACATAGGAAAGCGGTGTGAGTTCCATAAGAGCTCCACTCACAACACAAGTGAGTGTCGGACCATGCAGTCAATGGTGGCCGAGCTAAAGGTTTCAAAATCAAATGCATGTTCCGACTCTGAATCAGAACCCGACAAGGGGAATGACAAAGGGAAGTAGATTATCGATGCAGAGCCCAACGCCACCATTGCCACCACGAAGATCCAGAAGGAGGAACCCGAAGATCCAGAGGAGGAGGAGCGTCTCTTCCACTCCCAGATGTGGGTAAAGGGCTCCCCGCTACAGTTCATTGTCGACAGCGGGAGCCAAAAGAACCTCATTCCGGCAGAGGTCGTGAAGTGGCTAGGCTTACCAACCATAGCACATCCACAACTGTACACCATCAGGTGGCTTCACCAAAGACGGGATCTTCGTGTGAGCCAGCAGTGTCACCTTCCATACAACATCAAGCCCTTCATGGATGAGGTATTGTGTGACATTGCTCCCCTTGAAGTTTGTGATGTATTATTAGGGCAACCATATTTGTGGAAGCGACATGTTGTGCAGTGTGTATGAATCAAGGCCCCATGTTGTTATTACTACTTTGGGAAATAAGTTGCATAGGATACCAGATGTAGCACTGCCTACCGCCATCTCTTTGGTTATTGCAAAACAATGCAGTAAGCTCATTTCCAAAACCGAGAAATTTGTTTTCCTAATGATATGCCCTCAAGGAAAGAAGAAGACGGTGGCCACGACCTCCAGACAGGGACCCTACGCACAACAACTACAAATGGACAAGATCGTGGAGGAGTACAAGGACATCTTCACCTCCCCCGCAGGGGTTCCTCTGCACTATCAGGTCAAGCACTCCATCGATTTGACCCAATGTGTAACGCCCTGCGGCTGGCGTGTGGCCCGGGCGCGCCCACCTGCCAAGCGAAGTAACGAAATGTGCGAAATTCATAAGGCGACCAAGGGCAAGGCATTGTTATGCGCGCGAGTTGGTTGTCTTGAGTTTATACGGGCAAGTGGAGGAGCTTGCACCGTGGGCCAAACAAGGCGGAAATGACAAACATACGAAGAAAGGATGGGCAGTCTCGTGCCATGGGCGAGCCAACCTATACTTAGGCGGAGTTTTGTTGTATGAATGCGTTGGTTGGAGCTTGAACGGAAGGTCGGCAGGGTGACGCGACCCCTGTTCCAAACCATATAAACATGCAATGGAAACATAGCGAGGAGGAATCACATTCAGCATCACTCATCGAGTAAGGAGTGCGAAGGATGTGTAACAAAGCCGCAGCGAGGTGCAGGTCTATGCACCCGCTTATCGGGTGAGGCTACACGAAGCTTTGGGCACGAGTTTGATGATCGGTGGAGGCGCGGGTGGAGGGCACACGAAGGCGTCCACCCATTGTTCGAAGGCAAACATTTGAAACGAGTTCGGTTGTAGTTTGGGTGGAGGGTCGTGCACGGGCGCGCCCGCCCAACTTGGCAAATAAACTCGTGTGTGTTGAAACGAAGGCGTGACCACCGTGCAGGTGTGCACGAGGTGGGCACCCGACACGGGTATAATGCCGTTGGAGCTTCGCTCCCGGTCATTGTAAAATCTTCTCATATATAATAAAAGATTCTTACTTACATATGAATGTGTTCCTACTGTTGTTTTATGGATGTTATGATGATGTTGTAATATTAATGGATTCTGCACATTAATGTTATGTTATTCATGAATGAAGATGAATGTTAAGGCGTAGTTCGTAAAGTAACTTAACAATTGAACATGTTAACTATTTAGGCAATGCTGCACCCTGGCCAATTAACGAAAAAAAAAATTGGGGTGTGACAAGTGGTATCAAAGTTGATTCAGGGGTGAAGAAAATTGCAGGATGCAGGGAACAGACATGTATGCAGGGAGAAGTTATGGAGAAATCGTGGATTAACAGTCTGGGTTTCATGGACTTGATGGTTCATGGCAAGACCATTCAAGTTCTGCTGGACACAGGGGCCACTCATAACTTCATGACGACACAGTTAGCAAAAGAGGTTGGACTGATGATCTTCCCTTCGAATGTGGAAGTCAATGCGGTGAACTCTAGAGCTAAAGTGGCGAGTTTGGCACACGAAGTGCCTGTGCAGATAAAAGACTAGAAGGGTCAGTTGGACTTCACTGTGATGGAGATGAACGACTTCGATATAATATTGGGGCAAGATTTATTGAAGTGCAACAAGGCAATTGTTGTCCCCTTCTATGATGAGGTGGTGCTAGTTGGACAGTCACAAACTTGGACTTTTCCCACTCATAGGCAAAGAAGGGAAGTCAAGGTGCAGCATGTTTCTGCACTAAGTTTGGAGAGGGCTATGAAGGAATCAGATATAGAGACATATGCGGTGATGTTCAAGGGAGTCGAAGGTGATGGAGTGGGGATGCTTGTTCCAGCCGAGATTTCTGAGGTACTGGCCAAATATGCAGATTTGATGCCTGATGAGCTACCAAAGAAGCTTCCACCAAGGCGTGCAGTAGACCATAGCATTGAGCTTGAGCCAGGAAAGCAACCCCCGGCTAAAGCACCTTAGCAGTTGTCAGGACCTGAGTTGGAGGAATTAAAACGACAGTTAAAGGAGTTAGCTAATGCAAGTTTCATCAGACCTTCAAGGTCCCCCTATGGAGCTCCGATATTGTTCCAGCGAAAGAAGGATTCAAATGAGCTACGGATGTGCTGTGATTACCGTGCATTGAACAAGCAGACGGTAAGGAACAGGTATCTTTTTCCATTGGCTGATGATTGCTTTGACAAGCTTGTGAAAGCCCGAGCGTTTTCCAAGCTGGACTTGAGGCATGGGTATTATTAGGTGCAGCTACCTGAAGGAGACAAGAAGAAGACTGCGATAGTAACAAGGTATGGTAGTTTTGAATTCCTTGTTATGCCATTCGGGTTGTGCAATGCTCCTTCTACATTTTGCACTTTGATGAATGATGTCCTACGACCATACTTGGATTCGTTCGTAGTAGTATACTTGGATGATATAGTGGTGTACAGTGACAACATGGAGGATCATAAGAAGCACTTGGCGATAGTGTTCAAGGCACTGAAGGCAAATCAGTTGTTCTTGAAGAAGTCTAAGTGTATGTTCGCTCAGACCGAGATTCTGTTCCTTGGGCATATAGTTGGTCAAGGGTACATACGGATGGAGCCGAGCAAAGTGAAGGCAATCGAGGACTGGGTTGAACCAGAGAATGTCCATGAGATGAGGGTGTTTTTGGGCATGACCAACTACCAACGGAAGTTTGTAGAGGGGTACTCCAAGGTAACATCATCACTGACAGACCTATTGAAGAAAGACAAGATATGGAGTTGGACAAATAAATGTCAAGCGGCATTTGATGACTTGAAGAGGAGGATGGTTACAACACCGATACTGAAGTTGCCTGACTTCGAGAGACCATTTGAGGTACACACAGATGCTTCAAATTTTGCCATAGGAGGGGTTCTTATGCAAGATGGGCATTCGGTGGCGTATGAGAGTCGTCGGAAGTTGCAGGATAGAGAACGGAGGTATCTGGTCCATGAGAAGGAGATGACTACAATCATTCACTGTCTTCATGTGTGGAGGCATTACCTGATTGGGAAGTTGTTTGTTGTCAAGACTGACAACGTTGCCACAAGTTATTTTGCATCACAACCGAAGCTTTCTGCGAAGCAACCTTGTTCGCAAGACTTCTTGACAGAATTCGACATGACTATCAAGTATAGACCGGGAAGACACAATGCCGTAGCAGATGCCCTTAGCAGGAAGGGACAACTTGCAGCATTGGAAGGAGAAGACCAAGCAGAAAGGAGTAGGAGTCGAATTCAGATGTCAAAAGAGATGCAGAATAAGCTCAAGGAAAGTGTTGAAACCGATACTTTGGCACAGAATATAGTGAAGCAAATAAAGGAGGGGAAGACACGAAAGTTCTTTCTACGAGATGGGTTCTTGTTCTTTGGAAACCGACTCTATGTTCCAAAGTCATCTGGACTCAGGAGGCACCTTTCAAAGGAGTGCCACGACTCACCGTGGGCTGGCCACCCAGGGCAATGTCGTTCTTTGGCATTGATGGAGAGAGGATTCTTTTGGGAGAAGAAGCAAGAGGATATAGAGGAGTATGTACATACGTGCATCATTTGTCAGCAGGACAAATCGGATAATCAGAGGCAAGGAGGTCTGTTGCAGCCTTTACCGATTCCTCAGAGACCATGGATGAGTGTCTCGTGGACTTCATCACTCAGTTGCCACAGGTTCAGGGGTATAATGGGATTATGGTCGTGGTTGATTGTTTTTCCAAGTATGTTGTCTTTGTTCCAACAAATATGCCTTGTGGAGCCAAGCGGACTGCGGAGTTGTTCTTTAAGAACATAGTGAAGTATTGGGGGATGCCATTAAGCATCGTGTCAGATCGAGATCCACGATTTACAGGCACATTTTGGACTACATTGTTCAAGTTAGTCGAGACAGAGTTGTTGATGAGTTCAAGTTACCATCCGCAGACAGATGGACAGACCGAAAGGATCAACGCATTGCTGGAGGATTACTTGAGACATTATGTGACAACTGATCAGAAGAATTGGCCTGAACTCTTGGATATTTCTCAATTCAGCTACAATATTCAAAAGAGTTCTGCGACGGGGTATAGTCCATTTGAGTTGGTGAATGGACAGATGCTAGTCACACCACATACCGTAGTGACAGGAGGTTTTTTGAGAAGTCCTCATGCGAAGAAGTTCATGAAGGCTTGGAATGAGACCTTGGAGCTGGCCCGGTTGTGCTTGCACGAAGCTGGAAGGAGAATGAAGAAATGGGTAGATAGAGGAAGACAGGATGTACACTTCAATGTGGGAGATATGGTGTTTCTCAAGATTACCGGGGAGCAGTTTCAGCCACCTAAGGGGACTGCGAGTAAACTGACACGAAAGTATGAGGGACCATTCTAAGTAAAGAAGAGAGTGGGGCAAGTTGCTTATGAGCTAGAGCTTCCACACCATATGCACATGAAGCATCTGGTTTTTCACATGAGTCAGTTGAAGAGATGGAGACTTGATGCTGATCATCCAGAGAGAGTTGAACTGCCGAGAGGACCAGCCGGGATTATGGACAAGCCAGATTTGGAGTTGGAGAAGATTTTGAGCTTCAAAACTACGGGGATTTGTTGCCACATGAAACGGGAATTTCTTGTCAGATGGAAGAATGCAACGGAGGAGGAAAGCTGGGAGACAAAGGAATCACTTTGGAGATGGAAAAAGAAGATTGAGAAGTATGATAGGAAACTGCTGAGGAGATCAGGATTGTCGAGGGCGACAATGATTTCGGGTGGGGGAGGATGTAACACCCTGCGGCTAGCGAGGCGCCGGGTGCGCCCACCTGCCAACCGAAGTAACAAAATGTGCGAAAGTCATAAGGCGACCGATGGCGAGGCATTGTTATGCAGGCGAGTTGGTTGTCTTGAGTTTATATAGGCGAGTGGAGGAGCTTGCACCGTGGACCGACCAAGGGCGGAAATGACAAACATACGAAGAAAGGATGGGCGGTCCGACCTATACTTAGGCGGAGTTTTGTTGTATGAACGCATTGGTTGGAGCTTGAACGAAAGGTCGGCCGAGTGGCGCGACCCCCGTTCCAAACCATATAAACATGTGATGGAAACATAGCGAGGAGGAATCACATTCAACATCGCTCATCGAGTAAGGAGTGCGAACGAGCTGTAACAAAGCCACAACGAGGTGCAGGTCTATGCGCTCGCTCGTCGGGCAAGGCTAAACGAAGCTTTGGGCATGATTTTGATGATCGGTGGAGGCGTAGGTGGAGGGCGCACAAAGGCGTCCGCCCATCGTTCGAAGGCAAACATTTGAAACGAGTTCAGTTCTAGTTTGGGTAGAGGGTCGTGCACGAGTGTGCCCGCCCAACTTGGCAAATAAACTCGTGTGGGTTGAAACGAAGGAGTGACCACCATGCAGGCGTGCACGAGGTGGGTGCCCGACACGGGTATAACACCGGTGGAGCTTCGCTCCCGATCATAGTAAAATCTTCTCATATATAATAAAATATTCTTACTTGCATATGAATGTGTTCCTACTATTGTTTTATGGATGTTATGATGATGTTGTAATATTAATAGATTCCGCACATTAATGTTATGTTATTCATGAATGAAGATGAATACTAAGGCGTAGTTCATAAAGTAACTTAACAATAGAACATGTTAACTACTTACGCGGTTCCGCACCCCGGCCAATTAATGAAAAAAGAATTGGGGGCGTGACACTAAATGTGCTGCTGCCCAATAGACCAATCTATCGACGCTCCGTTCTGGAGAACGATGAAATCAAGAGGCAGATTCAGGAGTTGTTGCAGAAAGGTCACATCTGTCCGAGTTCATCGCCCTGTGGGAGCCCAATCGTGTTGGTACAAAAGAAGAATGGGACTTGGAGACTCTGTATTGACTATCGAGCATTGAACAAGATCACTGTCCGTAATAGGTACCCGATGCCACGGATTGATGACCTCCTAGACCAACTGAAGGGGGCATAATATTTCAGCAAGATCGATTTAAGTCAGGATATCACCAGTTACCAATCGAACCGTTCGATGTGTGGAAGACTGCCTTCAAAGCCAAGAAGGACCTTTTCGAATGGTTGGTTATGCCTTTCGGATTGACGAATGCTCCCACAACCTTCATGAGGCTAATGGATGACATCTTGCGGCCATTCACCAACTCATTTGTAGTGGTATACTTGGATGACATTCTGATCTTCAGCCAGAGTTGGGAAGAGCACTTCCACCACATCTAACAGGTTCTCCAAACACTGGGACAACACAAGTTATGTGCTAATTTGGAGAAATGCACTTTTGGCATGACCCAGGTTTAGTATCTAGGATACATTATTGATGAACAGGGGGTGCATGTGGATCCAGCCAAGATCCAAGTCATTCGGGATTGGCCATCTCCAACCACTCTGACAGAGCTCAACAGCTTTCTAGGTCTCGCAACTTCTATCGCAAGTTCGTGTTGGGATTTTCTCATATCACTTGGCCCTTGAGTCAAGTCACTAAGGCAGGAGCGAAAGCAAAATTCTTTTGGTCTGAATACCAACAGAAGGCATTCACAAAGTTGAAAGATCGCCTCTGCTCAGCACCAATGCTCGCATTACCAGACATGCAACAACCATTTGAGGTCGAGACAGATGCCTCTGACTATGCTATTGGGGCAGTCCTTACTCAACAGCATATCACAGTGAGACACTTTCAAACACAGTCCGGAAGTATCCCACTTATGACAAAGAGATGTATTCCATTGTGTAGGCCTACCAACGGCAGAAGCATTACATTTTGGGGAAGGAAACGGTCATCCACACAGACCACCGACCCCTACAGTTCATACAAACCCAAGGGAAATTGCAAAATGAACACCATCAGAAGTGGTCCACATACCTGCAACAGTTCCATTTGAATCTCAAGTATAAGAAGGGCAGCACCAATAATGTTGCAGATTGCTTCAGTCAACCACCGATCATGGCGTTAACCACCATCCTCAACTCTTGTGGGAACGAGGCTTCTGATTGGCCACTTCTCTACAAAAGCGACCCAGAATTCGGCCACACATACCAAACACTCTTGGAGGGTCAACATGTTCTAGATTTTCACCTCCAAGATGCCCTATTATGCCACCTGGGTCACCTTAGTGTTCCTTCAAGCGAGAGTGCCAAGATGATTTGGGAAGCACACTAGAGTCGCACTGCTGGGCATTTCGGGGTCGAGAAAACGGTGGCAGTACTGCAGAAGTATTTCTATTGGTCGAATCTTCGGCAAGATGTCGGGAAGTACATCAAATCATGCACTGCCTGCGCCATTACCAAACCGACCATCAAGAAGCAAGGCCTTTATACCCCGCTGCCTACCCCTAGTTGACTTTGGGAATCCATCTCCATGGATTACATGTCAGGCCTTCCTTCCACTAAGCATGGAAACGACTCTGTTTTTGTGGTCGTCGACAGGTTCTCGAAGATGGCCATTATGGCGGCCTGCAAGAAGAATATCACAGCAAAAGCCACTGCTAAACTCTTCTTTGAACGAGTGTGGCTACACTTTGGGATCCCACAATCTATCATCTCAGATCGGGACAGTAGGTTCCTCAATACATTTTGGTCTAGTCTCTAGTTGATACTGGACACCAAACTCACTAAGTCCACAACCTTCCATCCTCAAACTTATGGCCAAACAGAGATTGTCCACAAGATGATCGTACACATTCTGCACATATACAACTTAAAGCATCCATGCACATGGGCTGAGAGCCTCCCCAATGTTCAGCATAGCTACAACCGGGCTCTCCACAGCTCGACTGGCCATAGCCCTTTTCAGGTGGGCTTGGGATTCCAGCCACTATGTCCCATTGATGTGGCCATGCCATTTGCAACTACTCACGCAGATTTGGCTCATGTCCAGTCTGAAACACATAAGGCAAACAGCTTCATTGAGCACATCCAACATATTCACCAATAGGTCCATGACATTCTAGAGAAATCAAATGCCAAGTACAAGCAGCAACATGATCAACATCGGGTGCCACACAAGTTTCAGGTGGGCGACAAAGTCTGGTTGCATTTGTAAAAGGAACGCCTTACTAGAGCCTATTGGAAACTCAGACCACACCGATATGGTCCTTACACCATTACCAAGGCTGCGGGAGACAATGCATTTGAGCTCAGCATTCCCCCATTCCTTGGCCTGCACCCAGTGTTCAATGTGGACCGCCTTCGGCCATACTTTCCACCCTTACTAGACACATCCGACATTGCAGAACAGCTCACACCCATAGAGTTGAATCCAGATTGCACGGAACAAGTTGCACATCCGACATTGCAAAACAGCTCACACCAACAGAGTTGAATCCAGATTGCATGGAACAAGCTACAACTGATCGAATCATGGACACATAGATCAAGCACACTCGTTAGCAAAATATCCAACCGTTTCGAGTTGTCAAAGCAGGCCAACTCCTTCACCAAGGCAAGTGGCTCACCAGGGACCAAGTTCAGCAGAAGTTTCCTCATCTCATGGAAGGAACTCAACACAATGGGGACCATTGCTTCCTAAGGGGGGAGGAATGATCCAGGTGGATATTGGTGGCCACCCGCCAATTCCACTTGGACCCCTACCATTGCTTCTTTCAGTTTTTTAGTTTCCTTAATTGTAACAAAGTTTATTATTTTTAGCAGTTTTTCGGGTCCTAAACTTCCGGAGCCGTTTTGAGGCCCTAAACTACGTTTCTTTAGAAATCTACTGCAAGCGATTTGCTCACTAAAATCGTCTTTTCCATCGTAGTCCTCGAAGAGATCTTTCCAATGGGTTATCACGCGCGTCAAACGGAGATAATATGACCAAGTCACGACCCCGGGAAGTTGGTTGTACAACTCACCCCAACGGGGCCCATGGGTTATCATGTGCGTCAAACGGAGATAATATGACCAAGTCACGACCCCGAGAAGTTGGTTGTACAACTCACCCCAACGGGGCCCATAAACTCTTGGTGTTACATCTTCTCGGGTTAGGGTTTTGGTTGTTTAGGGTATGCTCTTATTGTATAATAATAAAAAGACCCTTGAGCCTCATTGTAAGGCAATTCAGAGGCATATAGCTGCCACATCTCTTCTCATAGATAAGCTACCATCGCCCTAGCTGGTTTATTTCCATTTCTATTTGTAAGCATATTTTAGTATTTTATATTAATGAAGTGAAATATTATTTCCGCTGCATCTCTGTGTTTATGATTATCTCTGTAATTTGTTGCGTTCTTGTTTAAATCTGGATCACCTTGTTGCTTGATTGATCTAAGATTCAACACCAACACTCCTTCATCAACCTCTTCAAACAGCATACCAATGTAACGATGAATGGGAGTTGTCACCTAAACCAAGAAAGGAAGGAAACAAGCTATAGCTCTTTGCCTAACAACGTGGGAAGGTGTCCCATTGTCCATGCCCATTCTCCTAGGGCACACATTTCATGATATTATTTGGGACATTTCTGGTGGTTGTACACATGGATCTAGCTACTTTAGCACATTATTTGAGGTAGCTCTGCTTCTTGGAGGTTGTTGTAACAAGTATATCACTCTTACACATTCTTATGGGTTCTCTTAATGAATGAGTTCAATAGTTTCTTGGAGAAATGCCCTAGCTATTTTGGGCATGTTTGATAAGGGTTCTTAGTGCTTATCATATAATAGGATTCTTACTTTATATTTGTCTCACATTATTATTTGTGTTGTGTACAAATAGGATGTTATTATTCGTTGTGGCAATCCCTTTTTGGTTTTTGTATTTTCATGACCAGTTGAGATCTTTTCCCTAACAAGTTTTCTTATCATCTTCAGTTGCTATTCCTTAGGAGTTTGCTGACCATTTCTCCCTTAGTTTGTGGAGGTAGTTCTCTTGATGTAAAACTATATAAGCTTATGGTTTGTCTAATGAAAATCAGCCAGAGATTTTATTTCACACTTTTCTATGTAGAACTCTACTCGTGAATGGAGGCTGAACCCTAGCCTGCTGCCATGGCCACCACTACAGACGCACAGTGAAATCTTTTGCCTTGCAGATCACCCATCCAACTCAATTGTGATGACATTCCACTTCAGGGAGAGCTTTGCTTTGAAACTAGGAGTACGAGGGTCACACATTTCATCGATCGCCCAAGTTTTGGGGAGATCTCCTCATCTATTCCCTACAAAACCCTCGTTTCAGACCGGTTTTTGAATGGTGGGAAAAAGGGTGGCGAAGACATTCAACTTAGAGCGAAGGGGTTTCAGATCTCGGTCAAAACTCTCAGGTAGCATTCCATCTAGATCTGGGTGCTCATAAAGAGAATTCTTGAACAACATCTGGGAACCTGACAACTCTACAACACCTTATATACGAAGAAAAACAATATGGGATCATCTACAACTGAAGTTTTATGGCATATCCCAAGACTCTACATTGTTTCTTGGGTTGAGACTATGTGGGGGCATCGTAGGCTTCAAAACCCCAGCCGATTCATCATCATATAAGGATGCAACACGTTGAAAGGGGTCAGTTCAAATGGAGCAACCATCTTCCATCCCAGGGTTGTACATTGTGGAGAAGATGGATGATATGCCATCCTTGGACATTAAAAACCAACAGGTAAACCATCTATTTTCTTTCCTTCACTCAAGGGCTATCATTTGTAGATTTAATGGGTTTTGGCCAAACAGATGCCTTTCATCAATGGAATTTCAAAGCCTAAACAAAAAATTGTGACATCTATCTCTGCTCCAAGGGTTTTTTCATTGTCCGGTTTGATACCCAGGAGGATCTTGACAAATTCTGAATGAAGGACCCTTGTTCTGGGGCAGAGCAGGCCTTTTCATAACTCCATGGATTCTGAAATTTGACCCTACAACAATGGTCATCACAAAGATGTCAGTATGGGTGCGGCTTCCAAATTTACCTCTCCGTTTCTGGCATCACAATGTTCTAGAAGACATTGGGAATACTCTGGGCATTTTGTAAAAAACAGATAATGAGTGAATTCAGCAAGGACTATTTACTTTTGCTCCAATCTCTGTCGAAATATACCTAAGAAAAGGTCTTCCTGAGTGCATAATGTTAAAAATTTTGGAACATTTTAATGGATCCAAAGTCTAGACAACGAAAACATAGCATTAAGATGTAGTGCATGCTTTGAAACTGGTCACCTGCAAGATTCTTGTCCATAGGCCAAAATACCCCCAAGGAAGAAAAAGGGGCAAGCCCGCAACACAAAAGGTTGGCAGCCTTTTGATCCCACATGTTTGGAGGGTAAAGAAGAGGAGGCCACACCTACTCAAGACAATAAGAATACTCAGAACACTGACAGCACATCTCAGCCAGTAAAGAATGAACAAGTTGATGAGATGAAACACGAATCTGGTTCTACTGATCTACTGGTATGCCAAAAAGACGGGATAGGAGGCACCAAGAGAGTAAATGAACTGGGAAATTCTGACTCTGAAAGAGAACCCCCTGTGGTGACTAAGACGGAATTGGCAATAGTTCCTATTGACTCATCCGGAGGGAGTTGCCAGAAGGTTCAAAAAAGGAAGTGCAAGAAAGAGAAAATAAATGATTGTTATAAATCTGGATCCCCATTTTTCCAGAATTGAATTGCTGGGATTTTTTTGCTCTCAAGACTCTATTTTTGATTGTCAGGGTGCTTCAAAGCATATCCAAAATGTAATTTTATTCCTTTTTAAAGTTGCACTAAAATTACAGTTTTTTCCTGCAGAACAAAAAAAAGAACTCTACTCATGAGTGGATTTATTCCACATCAATGTTGCTAGTCTTCCAAGTTGACTCCTTAGTCTAAGAATCACTTCCTCTTAGATGGATCTAAAGAACATCCTTTGGTGGTCTTTAATGAGTGCCCATTAAGAGGAGGCCACACATGAAATTTAGGGCTGATTTTCATAGTCAAAGAAGTCAAGATCAAGGGGGCATTTTACATGTTAAGTGGACAACTGGCATCCCCACCACTTTGTCCAATTATTTTTACTATTTTATTGCTTTACGGTTTAACTTGCATTGGAAGTAGTTAGAGGACATTATACATTACATTTTCCTAGGAGAGATCATGGATCTACAATTGGGATATTATTATTTTATCATTGAGTGTTTTGAGCTTCTACTCAATATAAGAGAAGCTCCCCACTTTGTAGTGGTTGTTTGAGAATTGCAGAAAGTACTCTTATGTTTGGCTTTTACTTAATTGAAAATGTGAATCAAAGGCTTTTCTACATAGGAGTGGCTGTCCATTTTCTACGTCTTTTTTTATTTTATGTGTTAAAATCTACTAATAAATTTGCTGCAATAAGGACTTCATATAGTTCAGCTATGTCATTAAGGAAGGAGATTGAATGAGGTGCTATCTATTCATCTTCTTCTTGTTTAATATTCAAGTCAAAGCATTGATGTTATGTCATTTCATTGAAAGATGACATGGTTTAATTCAGCGTGAAATAAAATACCTTCTCATTGTATTTGTGTGTGCATAAGCAAAGCACATGGTAAAGGCCTACAAATCTGTAATTTCCAGCCATCTTATCATGCATCCATAGGTAAATTTCTGCATATTCAAAGATCATGTTTACCCATCTTCCATTCATAATTCTAATCCTCTATGAAACCTTAAGATTCCATATGCCTAATTAGGTTATTGGCACTAGTCAATCACCTCCAGCCACCATAACAAATAACCTAATAAATCATATTATTTTATGTCTTACTAAGAGAACTCTTCATTGAATCCTAAGCCTTCATTATAATACCAACCCTAGGAATGCTCCATGTTACCCCTCATATTGCATGAGGACACACCCAGTTGCTAAGGATTCTAAGGACATCAACTAATCACTCGAAAAATAAGGGGCCATTTTATGGATGCACACACTTCCACTAGCATTACTCTTATGGTATTCTATATTAACTACCTCAACAATTAGGTGCATAAAGGTCAAAGAGAAGTGAATAATGCAGATTTGCTTGCCTATGCCCCTAGAGCCTAGCAAGAACACCATTAATTGATTAGTTGCACACTATTTGCATACTGTTACCCATCCAACTAGATGGCTAACCCTAGGAGAAAATTCTTCTCCTACGATGCAATTTTCCCATTAGCAGCCCAACATGATCCACAAATAGCAGCCTCAGATGCCTCATGCCCACTGTTTCATCAGCTTTTCCACTTTATTATCATATTCATCCCATTATGGTGGGGTCATCTATTGTGAGGTACTTAACCATTTTTGCATAAAGTGCTTTCATTTAATGTTTTTGGCATTCTAGCATGGATCTTGGGTTGAGATTGCATATTAAATCATGATCTTTAGAGTGTATACTTGTTTTCTCATTTCACCTTGGTGGTTATCACTTGTTTCCAGTCTAATGCAAACTTCTTTGGGGCCCTTCTTTTGTTGATTTCTGTTAGCATCAGATGTGCTCTAAGCTCAAAATTTGCAGGGAGGCTTGCACACATGTATTCCACAATACCCAGAAATCATTTTGGGAAATTCCACCCGAAGATAGTTTTATTAAAATAATTAATTATTTTTAATGGGTGCCTAAGTCTAAACTTAGGAAATTAAAATAATTAAAGGGTATTAATCTAATTGTGGGTGAAACTTCTAGAAGAAGACAAGGATCAAGCCAAAATAATCTAAGCCATTGATTAGGATCTAATCTGGGCCGTTGGTTCTCAACAGAAGGATTATAAGAGGAGGCTTGATGGGCATTTGGAAGACACGTCGAGTGGAGATCAGAAGATCGAATTTCTGAAGTACAACAATTGTCGGAAGAGGAACTCGAAGTGATCTTTTGCAGTGAGGGGCAGGGATAGTATCCGGAGGGAAATTTTCCCTGGGCCGGAGAGTACAAGGCAAAGAGGGCAGAACGACATTCAGAGAGTCTGACGCTGGGCCACGCAGAGCTATGTTGTGGCAACGCAGAGCCTGAGAGGGAGATCGAATTCCTGCTGAGTAAATCGAGTTTCAGAAGCCGGGAGTCGAGGTGTGATACAGGGAGGCTGAAAGTTGAAGTTTCCAACCAACAAAGGATCATAAGGAGGGGAAGCATAGTCCCAGTAGAGGTGACGCAGAGGGGTTGACGCAGTTTTACACGGAGGTTGACGCAGAAGGGACGTAGAGACTCATTTCCGACAAGATCAGAGTTGGTTCTTCCAATGACAGGGTGAGATCATCTCACTATTTGTTTTTCCCAGTTTCTCTCTGTATCGGATAGCCAGTTGGGCATCCAACAAATTGTACTCAGAATTACTACTGCTTCATAATAAAACCCTCGGTTGTTGCACTGGTTTTCTGCATTGGGTTTTTCCGAGGACTTTGTCGTCCAAAAACAACGGTGTAATGTGTTGTGTATTTCTTTCTTGCTCAGTTTCTTGTTTCCACTTATAATTTAATTGGTGAAGACTTCAGTGTATTAGTTTCGTTGTTTACTATAAGAAACAGTAAATAATTTGTTCAGCAATTAACAAATAGAAGGAGCTTAATCAGTTGCTGCAGTGGTGATTTGGGGATTCTCGAATTTTCACATCTTTCACTGTCTAGGAGGAGAAAAATAGGAGGCTCTGATTATGGTAGCATATCTATGTTATTCATACTTAACACTTGCCTACCTTTTGATTGGTTGTTGTCATTCGCTCATACCGATTCCATATATACCCAATCCTATGACAAGGGATTGGAAAAGCCTAAGGTTGGTGTAGTTGTTTGAAAAAAAAGGGCATAAGTCAAATGCTAAAATGCAAAAGAATGACAAGAGATGTAAAGGAAATCAAAAACCAATTATAGCTTGAGCTCTATCCCCTCTTATATAGCCACTCACCCTTAAGTTCCATGCATAGTTCACACTATCAAATTGAAGGAATTTTTATAAGAACATCTCGACCTTAATGAAGCAATGAATTGCCCATCATTAAAGGGGGATATCTATTGAATGGCATTGTGATTAATGACAACATCAGTCCTTGAACGCTCTTAATATTCGTCTAGCTTGCACTGATTGGAAGCTCCAACTTGTTAGTTTTTGGTAACAGTGAACAGGTGTTCTAGTCTCTATGGTGTCTAAGAGGCTAAGGAACATGAGATCTCCAAAACCCAAAAGAGGTTTCATAAGAAAAGACTTAGAAACACCCAAATCAGATTAATTAGCCAATAATTAAATATTTCCTCGGTCTACCTTAGGAAAAGTGGTTAATCGAATCAGATTAATTGAGGGGGAGTTGATTGTGCTCTATACTTCTGGAAAAGTTAATTGACGGAGTCAAAATGATCTTAGCCATTGGTTGAGAAGTGATCGTGGTCGTTGAGAGTCCAACAGAAGATTATAAGAGAAGGGTCGATGCGGTTGGAGAGACAAAATCAGTTGAAACACAGAGTTGAGCAGTTTGACTACCCAGTTGAAGTGATTCGGCAAGGACACAGTTGAAGCTAGGGAGAAAGTCAATAGCAGGGTTTCAACAAAGATTTAGGAGCAAGATTCTGGAGGAGATTTCCTCAGTATTTCTAGTGTTTGAGAGACGGAAGAGGAGGCCGGAATTATCTGCATTAGAGGTCGAATCAGCTAGTGCGAGTAGCCAGTTTGACCATGTGAGTGGTAGAGGAGCTTGTTTCAGTGAGTTCGAGCTAGAACTATCACCCAAACCCAGAGTGAGTGCAGTGCGAGAGCTAAAAACAACTTGCAGGGAGACATTCCTAGAGTTTGTGTGAATTTATCTAAGCAAATCATCCACATTTATGGGTTGCAATGCGAGTGGCAAGAGAAGTGCGAGTTTGCTAGAGAGGGCCAGATCAAGTTGAAAAGGAGACAGTAAGTCTACAGATTATTTTGCGAATGAAGATCGCTATTTGCTAGAGTTTTTCCATTCTATAGCAACCAATTGTAATTTCTCAAATTGTTGAATAACAATAAAACCCTCATCTGTTGCACTGGTTTTCCCTTCGGAGATTTTCCAAGGACAATTGTCCAAAAATAACATTGTCAAAATTATTGTGTGTGCATTATTTTTTCAATTCCAGTATTTTTATTTTCCATAGTGTTTTTATTTGTGAAGATTCCAATAGTGGATTGTTTGTTATTTGTCGTAATATTAACTTACAGAAGACAAATAAACTGCATAAGTTAGGAGAATTATACCCAGTCACTGGCAATCATGGACATTTACTATCTTAGTGAGTAGCAGTAGGCAATGAATTTCGGAAAAGGGCTTCCGGAGGTAGAGGAATTTCACAAATCAAATCTAGCGCAGAGGGTTTGCAACGGAAGAGTTTTGCAGTAGTAGACCAACGCATGGCAATGAAGAGAAAGCACACAAGTCTTTCGACCCAGTTTATTGATTTCTCCATTTTATTGAGTTCACAAATTTTCCAGATGCTACCACAGCAGGATTGAGAGATTAGGACAAGTTGGATATAGCAATAATAGTTGTACCAATAGATCCCATCCAGTTTCATGAGTATAGGAGGGACAATGCCAAGGAAAAGAGGACAATCATTGGTGGAGTTAGGGATCACATCGTTCTGCATATCGCAAAAAAGGAAACAACGAAGGAAATGTGGGATGCCATCGTCAAGTTGTACTAGGATCTGTCAGAGATCAGATAAATGATCCTCAAGGAGAAGTTGTGGACTGTCAAGATGCAAAAAGGCGAGGATGTAACCACGTATCTCAACAGGATTCAGTCTGTCAAAGATGAACTTGTTGTAGTAGGAGAGAAGTTAGCATATGACGAGCTAGTGCGTATAAAACTCAATGGGTTTACCAAAGAGTGGCGTACATTCGGCCGAGTGATTTTTGGGTGAGACACGCTTCCAGGATGGGAGCGCCTAAGCAGTGATTTCACTCAGGAGAAGTCGAGGCTCCACTTGGTCGAGGGCACTGTTACCCACCATGTTGTGGGTGATATCCCTAGGAAAAAATTTCTCTCCAAGATGGTCTTTAGCCAGCAGCCAGCAACCCCTTGCAGCCACCAACTACCTCGTTGTGCCACTTCTCTGCCACCTAAGCTAGCCATGTGGTCCCTCACCCATCTGTCATGATCATGTGTTTAAAGGTGGACCTATTGAACCTAAAGGTATGCCTTGTCATTTGGTCATTGAGTATTGTAGTTTGCTTATCATGGACACTTCTAGGCATGGATTAATGGAGGGATTCAGTGGAAAAAATGGGCTAGGTCTATGCTCTTACCCCCTAGACCCCTTTTGGATATTAACCTTGGATTCTAGTCTCGTGGGATCTCTTTTACTGACCATTTTACTTTAGAGATGGTATTTCATGTGAAACATTGATTTGGTTGCGTCGTCCCACTCCCTCATCCACATATATTGCCCCCTTTCCACTCATTATAACCCCGTTCATTGTTTCTCCCACCTGGGTCCAAATTCCTCCACTGGGTCCACAAAAGGCTTACTCTCCCCTTCCCCTTGCCCACACCTTGGGTTGGGCCTGGAATGATGTCCGAGAGGTTGATGCAACTAAAAAGAAAAGTAAAAGCATAATTGGCCACATTCAATAGGAAATGTACCATAAAATGCAAAATATGGTCGGGACAAACACATTTAGCACATGGGCAAAAGCCAATACATGAGCTCTACCCCATCATCATGGCCATCACCCTAGTTCCTACAGGCTCTATGAGCCTCCTTCATCATATAGGAACCCATGATTGTCCCAACCCCTGGTGGGCAATGAACCACCCTACCTAAGGGGGTATCCACTGCTATATCTCACACATCATGCTCTTACCCCTTGAGCCTTGAGTAGTTAATTAAAGAAAAATCATAAAAAGGCAAAATGCATATAAAAAAAGGTCGAAAAATCAAGGTCGGGGCACCCATGTACCACGATTGCTCCCTCCTATACATTATATACCCAAGTGTGGGCTTCCCTTTTACTAGCTACCCTTGTACCCCAGCATGTGGCCCAGGGCTGCCCCTTTTCATTCCCTACTCCATTCATCTCTTTATCACATGCCACCACCTTTTGAAGGATGTACCTTGGACATATTATCCCCTTTAGGAGTAGAAACCACCTAATGGGATATTTTGTTAACCACATTTGGAGCTTGGAGACATAAGCACATGCCGAAGCCTATTATGGAAGGACAAGCCATTATGAAGTCCCCATCTGTTGTCCATGGTTTGTAAGATCTTTTACTCGATTTCCTTGATGACTTGTTGTATTGGAAAGCTAGGGGACGCATTGGATCTTATGCAGAATTGCAGGTGGTATCCATCTTGGGTCTGGTCTCCCTATACATGGTCCTAATCCTCTAGAGAGCTACATTGGCACACGTAGGGTGTGCGTTGAGAGCCATGGGCCTCCATAGTAATAGACAATACTCCATGGATCCCAGAGATGTTCAGAGATTGCTCGAGATTCACCTATTGGACAAGGAAGATGCACCTGGTTCACCAGCCCCACAGATGTACCATGCACTTGGAAGATGACCCAAGACTTGTATGTTGATGTGGCATCACTGACACCATCATCTAAGCCCTTACAGATGGTCTACAAGCATCTTTGGCGTACTTGGAGACCCATGAGGTCACTTGTGTGTCCTCACAGCCATTGGGAGCACCACAAATTTATTATGAGGAGAACACGGGGCCAACCCCTTGTCCATTACTTTTGGAAATCCAACTCATCATTCTGGAAATTATGGACTTCATCGGGCTTCTTAGAGAGCCCAACGACATGCATTATTGATTATTCAACCTCTTGGGAGGCTTATTATTTTATTTATGAGCTAGTTTGGCAGGCTTGTCACCTATAGATAGTTATTTGCACATTATTTTAGTTGATGGCCTAATGTAGGATCAAATTAGGTAATTTGAACTCTTTTTGAGTGTATAAAAAGGAGAAACATGAATTCATTTGTACCATCACGTGGATTGTATCATTCTCTCTCTTGAGAATTTCCCATTTCTTTCTTGAAGAATGAATTGGAGCATGGATGAATTTTGATGTTTGGATTGGACTTTCTTATCTTGGAGCTTCTTTATTGGCAAATAGGTTGATGGTTGGATATGTTCTCTTACATGTAAGTACACACATTTAATGTTATTCTTGTTTTACTTTGTCATATGCATTGGAATGGGATTTTCGCTATACTAGGGCCAATTGTTGCATTGCATAATTGCGAAATTGTGGAATTATTATTTCTATATAGCATCTCTCAATGTATGGGCCATGTATGTTGAATGAAATCTCTTGAGGATAATTCTACCATTGAATTTATCTTGATAAGCCATCTCTTTTTGTAGAGCAAACTATGAAGCTTTAAGGTCACTTCTTCTTGCCCTAAAAGCCAAGCAAAGTAGTCCTTGAGGCCTCCTTGACTGAGAAACGAAGTCCTTTCTCATCATTCTCCTAGACTCCATTCTTCCCAAGGGATTAGGCACTGGTATACCAATAGGTGGTCGCTCTAAGAACCATTTTTCTTCACCTTTCCCTCTTCATTCTAGGTCTAACCACACTGGACCACCTAGGGCATCACTTTCCCAACGAAGTAGCCATAGAAAATGTTTGATCTCCTAGCCTCTACTGCATTGGTATGCCCTCGAGGTCTTCTCCAGATTTGAAGAAATTTCAATGATGGGATTGTGAGATATCCCAAGCCCTAGCTCTGAGATCAAACTTTGCCCTGGTGTTCCCTAGGTTAGTACCTCATAGGATCAATTTGACACCTCTGAGTGAAAAGTCTTGTTTTGATCATTTCTCTTTCTTTGTCTCGGTTAAGATCATTAATGGTTGCTAAACTCCCTCCCCTTAACCTAGGTTGGGTCCACTTGGCCCCAGTGGTCCCATACATTTGAAAAGTTAATTCTTCAAAAACCACTTGGGAAACCATGTTCAATAAAGATTTTAGAGATTGGGAAACTCCTTTACAAGGCATATTCCTTAAACCTGCCCCTTAAATCTTCACCTCCTTCTCTTAGAAAGCTTTGTACCTTACTTGAAGAGCAACCAAGCTCCATCCTTAAACTCCTTCTAGGAAAAGGGTCATTAGTGTCACTTCACATCCATTTGTTGATTCACCCTTCACAAGTGACTTTCTATATATCGAGTCTCCTCCCATCAGTAAAAGTCCGTAAAGAGTAGAGAGTCTTAGTTGAGGTGACAGTGGACTAACTCTCCATCGTTGCCCCTGGCCTAGCAGTTGTCCCTTTAAGAGCCCCTTTTAGGTCCCCTGCTAGTTTGAGCGGTAACAGGAACTAGCCGCACTATTGGCAGTAGTGGCAAGGAACAAAAGGTGAAGGAGGAACAAAAGACTGTCGCTCTTGCAAGAAAAGGCAAAGCAAAAAAGGCTCCTAGCCAGGGACAAGACTTGAAAGGAGAAAAGAAGAAGAACGACCTGTCAAAGGTCAAGTGTTTTGGATGTGGTGAACTTCATCACTATGTCAGTCAGTGTCCTAAGAGGAAGAAGGAAAAGAAGGGAAGCAGACAACTGCTTCAATAGAGATCCAAGATTGGTCCACCAGATTAGAGGATGAATTCGCAGTAATAGCGATAGTACCTCCAGGGGGAGGAGGAGCATGATACTCCAATATGTCAGAGCAGGGAGGGTTTAAGGAAGGAGTGGCAAGGAGATGTAGATCAGTGCATTCTTTATATTTCGATAATTGGACATATTTACCATGAATTATTGCCCACCAAAATTTATGGAATTCTTTGCATAAATTTAGGTGGGAGTAAAAAGTAAATATGTTGTTACATAAAGATTGTAACAACCAAAAAATTTAACACGTATTTGTCATTGGAAGATCTTATTGCTTTGATACCATATTGAATTCTTTCTTATTTTTAGATCTTCGTAATTATTGCCTTATGATCAATTACTGCACACTTGAAAAATTCTCAACCATAATTTCGTTTTTACGATTGAGTAAACAATACTAAATTGATATAAGATATATGAAATATTTATTGATGTTTGCTTACAATTGAGGTCCCCAATATATATACGTAGTCGGGGGTGTCTTTTCATTAATACACGTCTTTTCAATAAAATATGTCTTTTCTTTTTATTTTTTATTTTTCACTAGTTAATTATTGATTATTTTAATTTATAGATTATATTATATTAAAATATAATATATATATATATTGTTGTATTTAATATAATATATATTATACATTGTTGTCCGAAAGGGAATACCGCATGTTGCTATAAAATGTAGAATTTCCACAAAATTTTGATCTGTTGTTGTGAACAATCTGCAAACTAATTTTCTTTTCACACAGACACAGAATTTCTCTACCAAATAGCAGCGGAATAGAACAGGAATTAATTTCACAAAATTCACATAATAAAACACACAATTTTTCTAGGAAACCCAACAGGGAAAACCCTCGCTTGCTTCATAATTTTATTAAGGAAAATTAGGCAACAAATCTGATACACATACAAAATGGTTCCAATCCGAAAATACAATAATTTTCCTACCTATCCTAGGCCTAAAACCTTTGCTTGATAGCTGACCTACTTCCTCCTCTTATACGCACTAGAGGCTCTGATTTTCTAGCACAAAACCTTAGGAAATAATCTCCTAATTCCTAGCGCTGGTTGAGCTCCTATTAAATAGGGATTTCACCTATTTCTATGTGCACTCCAAGAAGAAATTGTCCTCAATAATTCGCACAAGGAACACTTGGCTCGGTCCTCCACAAGTTCTCTTGCTCACAAACTCGTGCTCAAGAGTTGAATCGACAATTGTGTGCCTTCGATCTCCTTATAAGCTTTTCGATTAGGCTATTGTTAGGGAGTTTTCTAAATTAGGAGTTGACTGGAGCTTTTCTAATCAACAAAAGTCAACATACTTAGCTAACTAGATCCTCCTAAAATTTAGGAGGCTAACTCCACTTGTTTGCTTAATTCCTATTTTAACTCACACTAGAGGACAGATAACTCATCCTCCACAAGCTCACACTAGTTAAACTGCTTCTTGAACTCGTCCTCATCACTGGAACCCATACATGATTAAGAATATTTCCAAATTGACTCCTTGAATCAAGGCACAAATCAAGGAATCCATTCCTTCGCTACTTTTCAACACTCCCTCTTAGGAAGGAAGGGATTCTGTACAACTTCCAACTTATCTCTGTGATGAATAAAACTGCCTCTTGCCAATGCCTTGGTCAAGATGTTTGTTGTCACCCATGTTGGAATGTACGGTGGTTTGACTATCCCCTTCTACATACAATCTCTAAGATGGTCATACCGGATCTCGATATGCTTTGAGTGATCATGAAACACTGGATTCTCAGAGAGCTTAATGCAACTTTGCTTATCACAATGTATCATGGTAGGCTCCATCCCCTATCTAAAAAGTCCTACAAGTAACTTCCTCCTCCAAATAGCCTGGCAAGCTACCTTACTAGCAACCATGCACTCGGCCTCTACTAAATTGAGTGCAACTGATCTCTGCTTCCTGTTGTACCAAGAAATTGTTGTTGACCCAATGTTGAAGATGCCACCTGAAGTACTCTTCCTATTTGTGAAGCTCCCTACCCAATCTACATTTGTGAAGCCCTCAAGCCTCACTCCATCAACCTGTATGTACCACAATCCATAGTCTATTGTGCCTCTGAGATATCTCAACACATGGTTTGCAGCAACCCAATGCACTCTGGTCATTTCAACCATGAACTGACTCAGTTGATTGAGTGCAAAACAAATATCAGGTCGTCTGTTGACCAAGTACATCAACGACCCAATGAGCTATTTGTATACTGTAGGATCCACTCGTTGTCCTCTGCCAGCATCCACCTTCCTCCAGTTTGTGACTAAAGGTGTGGCCATGGGCCTGCAATCTTGCAAATGAAATCTCTGGAGAATCTCTGTTGTATACTTGCCCTGTCCAACGAAGATCTCACCACCACCCTACCAAACCTCCAAGCTAAGGAAATAGTGCATAAGCCCCATATATCCTTCATCTCAAACTCCCTTGCAAGGTCCACCTTGCAATCCCAAATCAGGCTCTCATCTCCAGTCAGTATAAGGTCATCGACATAGATAACTAGAATGAGTGGAAGCCCTCCAACCATAATGTCATACAGGTTGGGATCTACCTCACTCTTAGTGAAGCCCAATCCTCGAAGGTAGTTGTCAATCCGAGTGTACTATGCTCTCAAAGCCTGCTTGAGCCCATAAACAACTCTCTTCAACCTAAACACATGTGTGTCCCTACTAATATGCTCGAACCCCTCTGGCTGCTCTATATAGATCTCCTCCTCAACAACCCCAGTGAGAAAGGTTGTCTTCACGTCCATTTGGTGGATCTTCCACCCCATCTGTGTTGCAAGTGCCAAAATAGTCCTGATGGATGAATATCGTGCTACTGGGAAAAAAGTCTCCTCATAGTCTATGCCCTCAATCTATGAGAAGCCCTTGGCACAAACCTGGCCTTGAACTTATCCATGCTCCCATCTGCTCCATGCTTCAGCTTGTACACCCATCTGGATCCAACTACTGATTTCCCCTCAGGTCCTGGAACAACCTCCCAAATATCATTCTTTATGATAGAAGAATACTCCTCCACCATGGCATCCTGCCAAACCTGCTGAGAAGTTGCCTCCTCATAAAAGAAGCCTCAATGTCACTCTGTCATCAATGCCATATAACCTGTGTACCTCTATGGTTGTTTACTCCGCCTAAACATGGTGCTAGGAGCCTTGACCTACCTATGAGCCTCCTGGATCAACCTCTCGACCCACTTGGCCTTATTCCTCCCCGTGGTGAGTGGCTTTGGCTGATCTATCTGCTCTAGGCCTATCTTGTCCTCCTCATTCTGCTGCAAATCCTACTATGCTACATTCTTGCCACTGGACTGTGGTTGTGGTTGACTCTGAGGTGTTGGTTGTGCCTCCTGCTTGGGATCGAGTATCTTTTCCTCAGGTTTTGCGCACGCTCTAAGGAAACTCTCAGAGACTAATCATCTTGGAATCTCACATCTCGCCAAAAAATTGTCTTCTTGAGTCCTGGAAGATACACCATGTATGCCTAAGATGTCTCACTATACCCCACAAGGATACCCCTCTCTATTGTGGCATCCAACTTCTTCTTGTTATCTTTTAAAACATGACAGTAGACCTTTGTGCCAAAGATCTGGAAGTGTGAAACATCAGGCTTCTTGCCTGTGAAAGCCTCCTTTGGTGTGACTCATCCAAGTATCCTATGTGGACTATTGTTCTATAGAAATATTGCAGTGTTGCATACTTCTGCCCACAAGAATCTAGGCAGATCCTGATCATGAAACATAGCTTTAGTTGCTCCAATAAAACTCTTGTTTCTCCTCTCAGCCGTGCCATTTTGTTGAGGGTTATGAGGTGTTATCAACTCTCTCTTAATACCTTCTTTTGCACAAAACTCCTTTAAGGCATTGGAGATATACTCTCCACCATTGTCACTTCTTACTGCCTTGATTTTCTTCCCGATTTGCTTCCCTACCAAGGCTTAAACTCCATGAGCCTGTCTAAGACCTCATCTTTCTTTTTCATTAAATAAATCCAAGTTTTCTAAGAAAAATCATCAATGAAAGTAACATAATACCTACATATCATCAGTGACGGAGAAGAAAAGGGCCCACACACATCTGAATGCACCAACTCCAAAACCTCTTTGGCTCTATTGTCCTAACCATGGAAGGAAGACTTGGCATACTTGCCAAGCGTGCACCCCTTACACACTCCACTCTTATCAAGGCCCCTTGCTGGTAAACCTGTGGCAATCTGTTGAAGAATCTTCAGCGCCCCATGATGCAAGTGTCCCATGCACTTGTGCCAAAGTTCACCTAGATCTGCACATCCTGCCTTGTTGCTTAACATTGCATCAGTCTCGACATGCAGCTTGTGGAGATTTTTCACCCTCACACCTATCTGCTTCTTACATCCAGAAGCCAAGTGTTGGAGGTAAGCCTTACCTCTATTGAAGGTAACATCATATCCTTTATCCTCAAGGATAGCCATTGAAACCAAGTTCTTCTTTGTTGCATAATGTAACTAGGTTCGGTCTTCATATTTGTACTTCAGTCAACATGAAATATCTTTGTCAAAATAAAGCAAAAAGAAATTTTATTATTTTAATTGACTTGTTAAAGCATGGGTTTCAAGCTTGGGTCAAGTGTTATAGGTAAAGCCTCCATTGTAGGCTTTAGCATTTTTATCTAAGTCAAAAAAAATCAATTTTGTTTGGTCAAAATCTTCCTCCATCAAGTCTCCTTGCAAGTCGGCCTGCAAGCTATCAGTCAAGAAGTTGACTCCACAAAATAGACTCATGTCGACTTATTTCAAGAAGGAACAACTATTTATAGGGCATGTAGACTTCGCACAAAATGGCGTAGAGGAATTCAAGAATCTCAGAGAAACAGTTCGGTAGAATCTCAGAGAAACAGTTCGGTGTAATTGCAGAGAAGTTCGGTGATATTTCAGAGAAGCACATTCGGTGTAACTCAGTGATGGAGACCAAAAATTTCAGAGAATAATTCTGGATATTACAGTGAGGAAATTCAGTGTACCTCAGGATCGAGGACTAATGTAAGAACTGTGTTGCTACTTCTAAAGACAGGGTTGTCACTTCAAGAACAGGGATATCATTACAGGACCAAGACACAACTTTGTTATGTGACTGAGATATCATATGTCTACTACCTATACAGAACCGAAGTATGAAGCCTATTACAGGACTATATCATTCTTAGAGGACAAAAGTATGACTATTGCATCAAACCGAAATTTGTCAAGGGGTACCTCATTGTTGCAAGAAGGTTGCGTTGAGTGCACTTTGAAGAACGAAATACTACACAGAACTGAAGAAGAACAAACAAGGTGACTTGATGGAGGGAGTCTCTAGTCTAGGTTGTAAGGGTCTTGGTCGTCTCATCTTGTTTTTTAGTCTACTGAAGGATGAACTCTTGACCAGGTTTTCACCTAGAGTGGGGTTTTGCCTTGGCTGCGTGCCTACATCTCATGTCCTCTATTATTTGTTGTTTGGCATTAATCTTGATGATAAAGAAAAGATAAATCAAACAAAAGAATAATAATAATGAAACATCACAAGATAATGTCATAATAAAAGAAATCGATTAACTGCCACACTTTGGATTTCTCAACATGGTACCAGAGCTAAGGTTATGATCAAAGGCAGTTTGAAGATCACTTATACATCTTTGAAGTATTCTCAGTGAAAGGTTTGTTTGCATTCATATTAAAGATCAAGTCAGAAGGACATTTTCTAGGCTAATAAAACTAGGATCCAAAGGCATCGTGAAGCGCTGAGTAGCACATTTCAAGAGGTCTGAAAAGTAAAAATCATAGTGAGACAATTCGATCATTTCATAGAATGGATAATCATGTTCAGTGCAACCACAGAAAACAAGTCCAAAGTAATTAGAAGAGAGTTTGATATATCTCAGAGGTCAAGTTTTGATATCTCAAGAAGGGAATTCAGAAGACTATTTTGTTAGAAGGATTACATAACTACAAACCAAGATATTCAAGTTGTCATTGAATCATCTAAAACCCTTTCTATATTACCAACACAGTAACAAGGGAATAACTCATATCCACGCTGCCACCACAAAAAATAAAGCACCAAGACTCATTGAAGTATGACCGAAACAAGGAAATGGAAAGCACAAGGAACCAGCTTAAGGAGATCAAGTAAGTACTCCTTACTTAACAAGATGCACTTGCAACAGGTCTAATGAGCGATCTAATCAGAGGTACGTAAACACAAGATACGTATATTTATAAGCTTTTAGATTTCTACTATGATCCTTGTTCATAACTAGTCTAGGATAAAGATTGTACTATCTAGATAACATATAAGAACATTAATCCTTATCTTCTAGGGTTTACAAGTAATCTAGGATTTCAAGCAAAAGTCCTTGATTGAAAGAAGGAATAAGTTTTCATAGGATTCCATCCTCCATGGCTATGTAGGAGATCTAACTTGAAAAATTAAATCATGTTCTTGGTGTCACATGTTTTGCTGGAAAGTATGCATTACAGGAATAAAAGATCATGGCTTAATACCAAGAGAACACTTCAAGGAATTCTTACAAGGTTTGTCAAGGAACATCTCCAGGTATGTCTTCGACTATACATCTTACAAAATTCTCTTAATATAAAAAGTACATTCATCTTATTTTGAAATTTGCGTTACATTACTAACATTGTTATGTCTAGTTGTCTTAAATCATAAAGATTCTTGCTTAGGGTGATTCATCAATTGATAGACCTACCCTCCTTATATCCTTGATCATCCTTATAGAACCCTAGACAGTTTCTCTGAAAAACCCTAACTTAAGGGTATGTTAATGATAATGTGTGGAACCCTAGCCTACTTAGGGTTATTGTTGAAAGAAAAATGTCTGATGTTTTGATGAATTCTAAATTAACTGATGCATTGATGAAGTCATGTTTGGGGTTTTGGTCAATGTTGCACTAATCGTTATCGAGATTACTTCGGCGCAGGGAAAAAATCGGAAAAAATCGTAAAAACCGAGAAAAAATCAGTAATAAGCGGGAAAAAATTGTAACATACAAAAACATTCATTTTTTTCAATTTTTTTAATATCTATGTTGGACACCTAATCCTCAATGGGTTAGTGTGGAAGCCGAATGGACAAAAGTAGTCCAAGAGACCTTGGGATGTGAATCCCAACGATCACATAATGTACTATAAATGTGTATCATTTGTGAATAAAAATTGTACTGCATGATTTATCTTTCCTATTTGTTCTCGCTCCCCATGTGTGTTTAACATGGTATCAGAGCAGGCGTATTCCTGCCCTGCATAATTAATTTGAGCCATTTGTTTATGGCCTTTCTGTGCAGTTTATTTCTGCCATATTCACTTGAACGTTTCTCTGCCTCACTGCCCATGAACGTTCCTGAAAGAAGTGTTGTCCATTATTCTCTGTGCATTATTCCCTAACCAGCGCTGTCCAAGCTGTTCTGACCACCGCCTCTGTCCTTCCAGCGCTGCTCTGCCTCTGTCCTTCCAACGTTGTACTGCCTCTATCCTGACATAACGCCTTTGTCCTGACATAACGCCTCTGTCCTTCCAGCGTTGCTCTGCCTCTGTCCTAACATAACGCCTCTGTCCTGACACCTCTGTCCATAATGCGCTGCTCTTCAGCGTTTACAACGGCGTCCTTCTTTTTGTTTGGCTCTTCTTCCTGCCTTAAGCCACGCGGTTTTGCAGAAGTCCCTGCACGTATTTCTTCAACTGTTGAGAAGTGCCTGCGCCCTGTGAGCTTGCCCTTGAATTTGCCTCTTCCCCTCTTCCCACTTTAGAGTTCACTTGGCATTTTTCCGAGAGTGTTTCTTTCCTCTGTAACCTGCGAGAATTCCATGTGCGTTGCATGCTTTTCCGACTAAGTCATGGCAAAAGGTCTTCAATAATTTGGTATCCATCCAAC
This sequence comes from Pinus taeda, assembly GCA_000404065.3. Classification (NCBI taxonomy): domain Eukaryota; kingdom Viridiplantae; phylum Streptophyta; class Pinopsida; order Pinales; family Pinaceae; genus Pinus; species Pinus taeda. The sequence continues at coordinate 115,217 of APFE031745832.1, forward strand.
GTGTTATAACTCTTGGCGTCTTAGAACAACTATGGCTCAGTGATGCATCAAATTAAATTTCACCAAATAGAGGTATCGACGTTTGTTGAAGATGCGGTAGTCCAGTTGAATGAGGGCGTCGTCGTTTACCACCTCTTGATACTTGCCTCTGATGAGTAACCCTTGACAAAGCTGCCACACTGATGCTTAGTTCCTGTTAGATGGACGTTCAACCCTCAATTCCGCAGTGCTGTCATGATTCTCCAAATATAGGTTTGTCACATCGTCCCTTATCTCCTGCAATCACAATATGGTTATGGCCTAACCTATAAAGCTTACGGATGGGTAGGCTTTGCCCTGTGCTCTTAACAATGAATTTTAGTACTTCAATTTAAATCTTCGGCTCTGGAACATATGGCGCGTTATAGCCTTCGAATCAATGCAATGATGAATGTCGATATCAACAGAGATGATAGCGCGAAGGTTTAGCTTCTCGTGGAAAAGCAGTGGAACGCTGTGATCAGTTTACAAGTGACAGGTTCTGCGTGCAAGAGGACGATGTGTGCAACGAAACTTGGAAGGCGCTAAGCTTATTGTAAAATTCAGATGTACTAGAACTAACTCCAACATTCTGAATGCTTTCTATAAGGTGACGAAAATCATTAAACTAACTTTCTTCTTGAGCATGCTCATTGACAAATGAAACACCCTTCTTAACCTTCTGATCAACAGCTGGGAAAACAACTTTGTCCTCTGCAATACTATGAAAAATGCAAACTTCTGCAAGGAACTGTAAACGGTCATTAAATGAGGACAAATTCGAAAAATCTCCTAAAAATTGTATTTGTCGTGCCTCCTCTGCAATTTCCTTTAATTCCTTTCTGATTGCATTATGCCAGTGTATTATCTCATCAATTGGAAATAGAACCACAGCATCAGCAGGATTATCGACATGATTATTTGTCGCTACATGTGACCTCTTGCACATCATCTTACAACAATCCTGTCTACTGGAACTTTGTCCACTCTGGCCCACTGTTGTACCAGCCTTTGAAGATAGAAATCCTTCCGGAGAGCCTATTACTTGTTTATTCTCATCTCTAAAAGCATCTTGCATATCAGATGAGATGCCCTTTTCTCTCAGCCAGGTAAATACAACCTGTTGAAGCAGCTTTTCTTTTGGCACTATTTCATGCATACACTGGATATGAAGTGATTTCAAAAGGGCAAGGGCGCACATCAAAGTTTGGGTTTTCATACTTTCCATGTACTGAATTGAGTGCGTTAAAGTAAAAGGTGCATGATTTGGTTCTATGAATTGAATGATGAGTATGAAAGTCTATACTCATGGATTGGAAATGAACTTTTGTATAAAGTTGTGTTTTAAGATTTGTGATTTGGGTTTTATAAAAGCCCTATGAAATAGGAATAAGTTATGATGAAAGTATGTGAGTTAA
>APFE031745850.1:2902-16129 GCA_000404065.3 Pinus taeda
TCTATGTAGATCTGTATTCTGAGTGAGGAAGAGAGAGGAGATTGAGAGCAAAGAGGGAGTTACAGTGGATCTGTTGTAGGTTGTATCTCTTCAGTTTGCTGGATAATATAATAAAAGAAAAACTAGCTGTTTCTCTGTGGACGTATCCTAAAATGGGTGAACCACATATATCTGTGTCTCTCTTGTTTTATGTGTTTTCTATGTTTACATTTCTGCAATATTTTATGTGTTCCGTTGCTCTGTAATATATAATTTTCTAACAGATGGACTAACAATTATGTGTGTATGAAAACACATTATAGGACAGTAAGGAACAACAAAAGATAAAAAGGGAATGGACAACAGAATGGCGCATTATATCACTGAAAAATCACGACATGGATATGAGGGAAAATCATTCAAGAAGAGAGGAGAGGCAAGCTCTTCTGACTGGATGGATACATTGAGAAACTTAAGGGATGGGCTAAGAAGTTACAAGGCTGACAATGAGAATCTTTTCAAGTCCCAAGAAAGGTAGGAATAAATGAATGCAACCATATTGCAAATCTTGTCATATTGACAGAGACAAAAGTAGCATGAGTTAGAATCCAACTACAAGTTTAATTAGAGTTCATCGGGGCTTGGAATACTAGAGTTTAATACTTATGGAGCATAGGGAAGCAGTTCCAGGAAGAGGCACGAGTATCCAAGTGAGGATATAGTGAGAGGGTGTACTCCATTGAGTACTCCATAAAGGAGGGAAGGAAACTATGGGAAGAAATCTTATGCTATTGCCAGAAGACACCATCATTGGATAAGGAAAGAAAAATACTACATTCCATAAGAGTTTAAGAAGGGAAAGACCCCTACATTTAATGGTGAGGTAAAGAAAGTAGAGGATACAAATGCATGGCCATTGGGGATGAAGAAATTTTTTAGAGTCCATAATTACTCTTAAAAGATGAAAGCAAAAGTGGCCACCCTCAACTTGAAAGATAAGGTTGATATTTGGTGGGAAGACTTAAAAAATGTAAGGAATATCAGGGAGGAAGAATTTTCCTTGAAGGAATTTAAGAAGTACTTCAGGGAAAAGTATCTGTCTAAGAGGTACTATGACAACAAGGCTAAGGAATTTTATGAGATTAAGCTAGGGAAGTTGTGAAATGAGCAATATACAACAATATTTTTGGAACTATTGAGGTATGTGCCCTACCTTAAGGATGAGATGGTGAAGATTTAGTGGTATATCAATGGGTTTCCACATAGATTCAAGGATAGGATAGATTTTGATGAGCCACAAACCCTTGATGATGCTATTAGAAAAATTAAGTACTACTATGAGAAATCTAAACAAAGATCATAATATAGGACTGAGTGGAAAGTAAAATGAAAACTCAAATTCAAAGGAAAGAGGTAGGGAGTTGCAGAGCAACGGCTTGGAGAAAGGAAGGTGATCTAACCACCACTAATAAAGGCAAGTTCCAATAGAGGTTCACTAATGCTCGTAGAGACTAATTCACTTAGGCTATTGGAGGGGAGGCCAAGGGCTATGGAGGAGAACCATTGAATTGATAGACCTAAGGAGAAAACCATAGGAATAGGGACTACCCTCAATTAAAGAAAGATAGCTTGAGGTTGTATAACGTACAGGAAATAGAGAAAGTAAGGCATTTCGTTCAGAGCATGAATATAATATACACTACAATGGATAATAAACAAGATGATCATTAGGAATTGAGTATTTAAATGGAAGGTACGATTAATAATCATAAAATTTGATTTTAATTGACACTAGTTTGAACTTTAGTTATATGATTACATAAATTGTTGAGAAATGTGCATTGAAAAAGGAAGCACACATGGAATCTTAGCTACTCCAACTAACCACAGTGATGAAGAGGTAGGTAGAGCACATAGTGAAGTCTTTCCCATTTGTACTGAGTGGTATGCCAACGAAGACAAACTTTATTTTTTTTTCCAGTGGGAATTTATAATCGCTTATCAGAATGGATTGATTGGAACTTAATAAAATAAAGGTCAATTATTTTTAAAATTTGATTGAATGCCTTAATGAGGGTAGTGAAATGATAGTATTACAAGAAAAACAAAAAACCATATCATCTCGGTTAATAACAGTGTTGAAAGACAAATGATGTTGTTAGAAGGGGTTCCCATTATTCATTATTCAAGTAACCAAACTTATTGGAAGTAATAACAATATTTTCTTATAGAAACACCCAATTCCAAAATAGTTTGAATATGTGTTTCCTAAGGAAATTCCCAGATTACCCCCACATAGAGAGGTGGATTTTTCTATAGAATTGTTACTTGGGGCAATGCTGCCATCCAAAGCCCCTTATCCAATGAGCGCTCTGAAGCTAATAGAGTTGAAGCTATAGCTAAAAGAAATGTTAGACAAGGGTTATATTAGGTAGACCGTGTTTCCTTGGGGATCACTAGTCCTGTTTCTGAAGAAAAAGGATGGCACACTATGAACGTGCATAAATTATAGAAAGGTTAATAAAACCATCATATATAATAGATATCCCTTGCCATATATTAACAATTTGTTTGATCAAATTAAAGGGAGTGGAAGTCTTTTGAAAAATTGATTTGAGATCTGGGTATCGTGAGGTGCACATTAAGGATGAAGATATTTATAAAGGAACATTAAGGACTAGGTACATTCATTACAATTTTGTGGTTTTTCCTTTTGGGATTAACAATGCTCCTTCTACTGTCATGTGTCTAATGAATAATGTGCTTAGACTATATCTAGGCAAGTTCGTATTAGTATTTGTTGATGACATATTCAAAAACCAAAGAGAGGCATGAAGAACTGCTTAGAGAGCATAAAATTTATGGAAAGTTTATCAAGTGTGAGTTATTTTAGTCGGATAGTACTTGGTACATATAGTCTCAAAGGAGGGTATGGTAGTTGACCCAAAGAAGGTTAAATCAATTATGGAATGGCCAACACCAAGAAATGTAGATGAAATAAGATCATTTATGGGATTGGAAATTTATTATAGGATGTTCATTAGGAACTTCTCCAATATTGGTTACCCAATCACAACATTGCAAAGAAAAGGGAATAAATTTCAAGGAATAGGTTAATGTGCTCCAAGTTTTGAGTAGCTGAAACATTTACTTACACATGCACCAGTGTTGAGAATATAAAACCTAGGAAAATACTTTGTTGTATGCACAAATTCCTCTAAAGAAGGACTTGGTGGATTCATGATGCCAGAGGGCCAAGTGGTCTTTTATGAATCTAGGCAATTGAATGAGAACGAGGAAGATTGTGTGACTCATGATCTGGAATTAGCATAAATTATTCATGCATTGATGATGTGGAGACATTTTCTTCTTGGAATAAAATTCACATTGATGATAGATCACGGAGGGCTGAAATATTTGTTCGATCAACCTGAGTTAAATGTGAGACAGGCTAGGTGGTTAGCATTGATTAGCAAATTTGTCTTCATATAAAGGGAAAATAGTATAAGTTTGTTGATGCACTCAACAAGAGCTTATGAGTATCACATATAACAACCATGAGTTCATATGGAACTAATATTCAAGAAAGGATTAAAGTGGCCAAGTGGCAAGAAAAGTGGTACTAGAAAATAAGAGAATCTTTGAAATAAGAGGTAGAAGGAGAGACACTCAAAGAAAGAAGAGCCTTGGGAAACAACCCAAAGGCTGGCAATATCCCCCACCCGCACCTGAAGAGGAGGAGGGCGAAGTTGAGGAAGATCCATCTCCAAAAGTGAATAACTAGACATTAATGGAACTAGAAACATACGGGGGAACCCCACAAGGCCCAACTCAATATCAGAATCACCTATTGGAATCATACTTGATTCCTGAAGATGGGGACATATGTGGGAACAAGCGTATTCACTCATTCAATAATTTAGACTCAGACACAGATATTTCTAAATTGGATGTAGGGAATCAGCTTGCACTTGTCTCTTTGGTGTCATCCCAAGGGGAATGATGAAGGGTTGAGAAAAAGAAGGGGATAAAATCTTACCTTTTTCCCATCATGTACATTACTTGTGTTTTCTATTTGTTTTTTATTACCATCAGTCTCTAACTAGATGATGCTATATTAATTGCCAATGCAAAAAAAAAGGTAGGAGTGAGAAAAATTTCTCTCTATGAGGAAAGATTGTTAAGATTTAAAAATAGGGTTTACATAGCTTGTGAGAGTAAATTGAAGAATCTCATACTAAATAAATTCCTCAAGGAACCTTATTTTGATCACCTAGGTTATCAAAAGATGTTAACATCCATGAAAAGTTTGTATTATTGGGCCAATATGAAAAGAGATGTGGTTGAATATATTTTGAAATGGATAGAATTCCAATAAGTAAATTTGGAATGCAGGGATTTGACATGACTGCTAAAGCCCATCCCCCTATCGAAATGGAAATGGGAGGTGATTTCCATGGATTTGATCACAATATTGCTAAGGACAACCAAACAACATGATGTTGTCATGATTGTGGTAGATAAGTTGAGGTAGGAAGCTCATTTTGTGGCTATAAAATCCACTCATACAACAAATGATGTTTCCTAAGTTTTCATAAAAGAGATAGTGAGGTTACACAGGGTTCCTAAGAAAATTATCTCAAATAGAGATGCAAAATTCACTTCAAAATTTTGGAAAGAGTTGTTTGTTGATTTTGGGACAAAATTAACCTTTAGTATAGTATAGCATCCACAAACATATGGGCATACTAAGAGGACAAGCAGAGTGCTGGAGGAATTTCTTAGGATGTATGTAATGCATCAACCAAGGAAATGGGAAGAGTTTTTCCCACTGGTGAAGTTCTCTTATAAAAATGGTTACCAAGAATCCTTTAGGATGAGGCCATTTGAGGCTCTTTATGGGAGGAAATGGATCACTCCTATTAGTTGGAATGGTCTAGTGAGTAGGGTCCATATTAGGCCTGATATGCTAAGAGAGATAGAATATGAAATGGTAACTATCATAAAGAACTTAAAGGTGGCTCAAGATAGGCAGAAGACCTATGCATACTAGCATATAATGCATAAGGAATTTAAATTAGGGGAGCATGTTTACCTACAAGTTTGACCTAGGAAAAACTCTTTGAAAATTGGGTCTTGTGCCAATTTGGCACCACAGTTTTGCAGTCCATTTCAAGTTTTAGAGAGGATAGGGACGGTGGCATATAAATTTGCCTTGCCACCAAAAATAAATATTAATAATGTTTTCCATGCTTCTTTACTTAAAAAATATGTATATAATGCTAATCATGTTATTTATTGGTTGGTGCTACAATTAGAACCAGAGGGAGAGTTCCAGTTGGAACCTCTATACATTCTAGATTGGAGGAAAATCACACTCTAGAATTGAGTAATCGAGTAGGTCAAGGTATAGTGGAGGCAATTTGGGCCCAAGGAAGCCACATGGGAGATGGCTGATCAAATGAGGGTGTCATACCCATTTTTGTTTTCTTGTTAAACAAATGCAAATATGATCGTAATTAAGTATGAAGAGATGTGTATATAAAGCTCACAGTAGAATTTTATGCTTAGTTAAAGCATGTTTGTAATCATGTTAGCGTATAAAACACCAAGGATAATACTCCTCCAAGGGAGTGGGGTTTGTGACAACCCTTTTGGTTAACTCCCTCTTTATGAATTCTACTTTTGTAATTAAATTGTGGAAATAAAAACAAAATGAGTTGGTTGAGAAAGGGACACAAGTTCAACAATATTGAGGAGGATATTGCTTGGGAAATTGGGTAAATGCTCATTTGATGGAAGGCATGGCTTGATTGGAATGTTTTAAATGAAACTAAATGGAATTAATAATAGTTTCGAGGGAGAGTATGGGCTTTCTTAAGGAATGACAAGCCCATCCCCTCTACCCTATCTCAAGGATAGGGCTTGGGAAAGTAAACATGTAAAGAAGGAATGGCATTGGATGGTGGGAAAGAAGAAAAGGAAGAGGCATTTGGGAGAGTGCTAGAAGGGGGGATACAACATTCAAGGAAGGAGAATAGTGTGGAAAAACAAGAAGAGACAACAATGGTAAAAATTCAAAGGCCTTTGATGTCAAGGCATTGGGACAAGAAATTTTAAAGTTATTGCACGCATGGGAGAGAACAATGGAAAACACAGTCTAGGGACTAGGCTATGGGTGCATGCAATAAAGCATGTGAAAACATTAGTTAAGTGAAAAGATAGGGTTCTTTAGACTCTCAGTCTTGTATAATTTTGATATTTTAGCTTACAAATGTGTTTCTTTGTGTTTTTGTTACTTAAATGTGGGCTTACAATTGGTTATGGTGTGCTCCAGATTTTTGGTTTGGGGTGGAGACACTAGAGGCAACATTGCATGGTTCAAGTTGGTGGAGATGGTGTAATCTCTAGATTCCTTGTATCAGTTGATTATTTTGTTTATTTTCCCTTGAACACTACTCCTCATGCTCTAAATTTGGCTTGGGGGTGATTTACTGCAAGAAAGGTTACAACGTAGTGAACCTAAGGTTGGGTGGAGAGTTGGAGTCCCTATCTCAATTTCCAGGATCATTTATATGACAAGATAAGTGGTTTACTTATGTTAATGTGGTTTTTATTTATGTTGGAAATACAAAGAGAGGCATGAATCAACATCTCATGTCAATTAGTTAATTCTCAAAATTTTAGAGCATTAAATGTCATTAGCATTAGATCAAAACAAAATTCAGCATCACATCACAAGAAAAATACACAATAAATTTTTAGGTGGAAACCCTTTCGGGAGAAAAACCACTGAACACTTTCTAATATAATTTATCAGTACAATATGTATCAATGCCAACTAAAGGGAAGCTCCAACTTCCTATTACTTTATTAGAAAGGAAATCTATTTATCAATATGCTCCAACTCTTAAAAGGGTGCTCCAACACCCTGGTTTTACCAGCTCCAATGGGAAGGATGCTCCAACACCATGGTTTTTATTAGCTCAAACTAAAAGGATGCTCCAATACCCTTCAAGCTCCAACTTTCACTAGCACCACCTTGCCATCTTGAAGTATTTTTAGGCTCCAACTTGAGGGATAATTCACTCTTCAGCTTGCACCACCCTTAATATAATATATTGAAAAATAAAATGTGGGTTCTCATACTAGGGACAATGACCCACTTACAATGACATAAAAAACCCTATTAATATATATCAATACATATTTATGTCATAGATTCTATGTAATTATATTCAATCAACAACTTCTATCAAACTGTAAATGTTTCACACTTTAAATATGCCTTTCGAAAAGCACTGAAAACCTGTGATTATTCTTTTGTCCAAACTTTTTTCACACCACTTAATTTTTTCAAATGTAGGCTGAACAATTAACTAGGATAATGTTTTGTATCATACCTTAGATTTCATGTAAATTTCAACAAAAGACTGTTATTCATTCTCTGCCTTTACATGTGACTATATTCCACCTCACCATGAAGATCCATGTGAATCTACTTGAATCACCCTCGTAGTTGTGGACCGTGTACACAAAAATGTCCATACAGCTCTAAACTATATGGAGCCCCCCCAAGCCTATTGTAAAATCACAAAGGTGAGGGTGATAAAACTCACTTGTCTCTCCCATGCCTGAAAAGGACACCTAGAAGTTGTTGGAATGATCATCATCCCATTACTCTGCCCAAGGTCACCACCTCAACCAATACAAATGAGGTGGCATAGTGGGCCCCAAAACCCTTTTATATTCCTAGTCATCAAAATTCAATATGACCATACATGAGTCTAGGAGCTTCATTTTCCAAGTTTTTTGTGCCTTTGTGATTAGTCCATTATACACTATGCATTGGAATCTTTCGTTCTTTCACTTCAAAATTTTCTCTTGGGGCCTTTATCTCTTTTACAATTCTACTCAAGTGCACCATGTGTTTTGTGCTGATTTGCTATGTTTTTTGTTGGTTTATATTATCATCATTTGTACTTTCACTTGGGGTTATTATTTACATATGTAGGATGCCATTTTTTAACTGTACTAATTTTTTGAGGTCACACAAAAATTCAACCACCTCTAACGTGCCACATTCTTAAACTAACATGATAGGTTCTCCCTCTGAGATATTTGCACATACCCAATTCATTCCCTTTCAAATCACCATAAATCCCCCTATCTTGACCATGTTTCCTAAGACATCCCTCCTACATGGGTAAACATCTATGTACAATTGGTAGTTCTTCATACCCTCATGGATCACCTCACAGAGTACAGCCCCTTACATAAATAACATCTATGACACATTATCCTTTGTCAAGGACTTGTTTGTTCACATGTCTTGAGAATTTACTTCATAGTTCACTCTCATCATATTGCTAACCCAACCCCTTACTCTCAAGCACCAATCATTTTGATAATCATTAAAGAAACACCACATTTGCACTCAGCCACTCATTCCACAGCCATTAGCAGCCCAATTGCAAAATCAACCACCATGCATCATCTCCACATTGAGACTGACCAATGGGGCTCCCACCCTCTATAGTTACATACTGGCTACATTATGCAAGTCACTAGTCACTAGGGCACCTGTCACCATGTTTCTAGATATCGACTTGCATTTATTCAAATTCATTTGGCAAGTGTACAAATTTTTTTTAGAAGCATATAATTCCCAACTCACTCTCTTACTCATTTCTCAGTGGCACCCCTAGTCACCCATGGTTGGAGCGTCCATACTTTCATCTTCCCTTTTTTCTAGATCCTCCAATTTATGACTTTGTGACATGTCTCTTGACTAGAATACACCATCACCTTGATCTCTTCCAACCCATCTTTACTAGTCCATGTGCCACCCTCTAGATTCCCTCCTGGCTCTGGGTCCTTATGTACCTTAGTGTTTTCTCACTTCCACCACCATTCACATGACTCCAATTATCAGATGTTCACAATTTCTATTCCATTCCTATCAACCTCATCATCTTGACTTGGGACCAACCCTCCGTGGTTCAATATTTGAGTAAGCTACAAGTGGATGTCCATGGGACCTTTTCCCCTACACATTCGTGCCTTCTTTCCTGTCAACATCAACTCTTATATTGTAGGAATAAAGTATTACCTTAGTTACCATTCCCATGATTTAATGAGGAAACTTAGATGGGATAGTGGGAAGCATCATTTCCTACTAATTCCATTTACCTCCTTAAAGTTTGAATCCAACATTGTTTCTCATGAAGATGCATCATACTTTACAAAAAATTCAATTCTCTATATTGGTTAAAGACCCATGGGCCTAGCCACATTTTTAGTGTAAAATTTATATAGTTTCTAGCTAAGTTCATCCTATGGGAGTATGTGTATCAATAGTACCATCTTCTATCATAGGCTCCCCTAAGGGTGATGTAGTCATATACTTCAACACCAACAATTATGGTTTGAACATCTTTTACAAGATCATTCTTGTATATCAATGTAACCATTATTAGCCATTAAGTCATGATCACGAGCATGTGGACATGCCCACCTCATTTGTACATTGAATATATTTCTTTTGGTGAGAATTTTATGTAATCAATGGGCCCCTACATCTCTCCTTTTTGATCGTCTTCTATCTTGGATGAGGTTCTCTCTCTTAAGAAGCATCAAAACTCACAGGTACAACAAATGATGATACATTTCAACGATACATTTTCTCCTAGCCTCATACATAAGGGGGCAACTATTACCACCAAAAAATGGCTCAAGCAAATGCACGAGTGATTTCCAAAAAATATCTGAAATCAATCAAAATAAAAGGTTCCTAAGGTTATTCATTATCTACCCAAATGTATTTTGTTAACTTTCAAATAAAATTCATTAATTAAATCATGCAAAGTCACGCTTCTTTTCATAGACCCATGCAAATATTTCTTCGATACTCATGAAAATCCATAGAAAATGCAATTTCAAAGATCCATGGGGAAGTTATCTCAAATTATCTTAGTCAAGTGGAGGCACACAAGGTTAGGCACTTTAGTCTCAAGCTCCTACACCACTGAAGAGGTCTCAAGGAGCCCCAAAAGGACTCCTCTTGTCTCCCACCAAGATCAAAATCTCACTCAAATATCAAATCTCATTTATGTGTGAATTGGGATAATCCATGAGCCTTGGCATATAAAATACCATTTCATTCGGGACAATTTAGAGAAGGAAGTCAAGAGCAATGTTATGCTAGCCAAATTGCCTCTCAAGCCTAGTATTTCTTTGTCAAATTTGGAGCTCCTCCAGCAAAGATATACAAAGCTTCTTTAGGAGTGAATTCTTGCAAAGAGGGAGAAAGAAGATCCTACTTCAGGATATTACAAAGGGTCCACTACCCATAGATGTTCTATTATGTCTCTCATACATTTTTATTACCTTCTATCATCATCAATAAAGGATTTTATGATTCCCATTCCATTTTTCTTGATTTTTTGTTAAAATTGGCTATCCATGTGGTGATAGTCATATGTTGCTTCATTATTATTTGTTTTTTATTATTTATTATCCTATTCTAAGGGCTGCTAAAGCTTTGTGTAGGTAGAAACAACCTTCACAAAAATGGAATTTGGGATTCCTTGGCACTAAAAACCACATAGCAGGTAGGTCTGAAGAACAATAACATTAGAAATTTCACATCTACATATATGAATTTAGTACAAGCATCCAAAAACGTTTTGATTGTGGCTTGATGAAACTTATATGGAACCTCTCTAGTAATGCTAGTTTCAAAAATATATTGGCTTAGGTCAACTAGATTTCAACTTGATGGGTTTGAACAATGGTACTAGTGTGAATAACATAATTATTTTTTGGAGGCCATGGGAATATGAGTACATGTATAACTAATTCTAATGTGAAATTTTGGAGTAGAAGAACAACAATACTTTAGTATTTTATAATTTACAAATAGTGGATAATTTTTTGTATTTGAACCAAAGATTTGAACTTTGACGAGTTTTAAGGTTCTAAAATAGAGAATAATCTCTTGAGAATTTAGCCAATATCTTTATCATGACTTTGTGAATAGTGATGCAAAAACACATTGGCCTATAATCATAGAAAAATTAGGATTAATTTTATTTTAGACACAGAGTATAGAAGTCATATTCGAAGCACTAAAGACTTTCCATAAAATATATCAATTCTTTAAATACCATCAATGGTTCCTCTAATAAATCATATAAGCCTAAATAAAATTCTATAGTCCAAGAATATTAGCATAGACTCTTTTACATTTTGAAAGAGTCTAGTACTACTTTAAGAAATTCTTATATAAGTTTTACTTCAAGGTCTTCAATGTGGTGTCCTTCAAGTAACATTGGAAAATAAGAGGTCAATTTTAAATGTCTATAATTTTTTCTCTAGGGATCTTGAAATAAAATTTTGAAGTTCCCAACTCCTTCTTTAGCTATTTTTGGAAATATTATAAGCTTTGTTCCTTCTCTTTTCTTCATCCCAAGTATAGTATTTATGTTTCTCTAATTCTAAATTGCAAATTTTTAAAATAATTTTGTAATTGCATCTTCCTTTATTAGACATATTTCCCTCCTTTTCAATCTACATTATACTTGTTCTCATTTTAACAACCTCCTTTTTATTTCTTATGAATACTGTAATTATCTTTTTTCTCATCCAATAAGATATCTTCTTTCTTTCTTTCAAACATAAGTTTGATCTGTTCCTTAATATCTATAAGCTACTTTTGTGCATTTTGTGACCTTTTCCCTTTATGCTCCTATTTTTTTCATATTATTTAAATTCTCTACAAACTAATACATAGTAGAATATTCTACTGTTGGCTCATACTTCCTTTGGTTTCAGTTTACCATATTTCTAAATTCCTTATCCTTTAACCAAGCATGATTAAATTTAAAGGGTCACAAGGTTTACTATCTTCTTTTTCAACTAGTAAGAATATTGGAAGATAATAAAAAATCCTCCTTCCCTACCTAGGATTTATTATTTTGGATCCTTCAAGTATATTTTCTACCACTATGAACCTATGTAATGTTTTAGAAATCCCGTCCTTTCACCTTCTAAAACTCCTCCAAGTTGGAACCAATTTTATATGTTCTACATCACATATCCCTGATTCTTAAAACATATGAGAAAAGCATTTTCCAAAGGGCCCTATCTACCATTTCTCTCCCATAAGTATCCTACTTTGATAATGAATTTTAGTCCTTCCCCCATAATAACATCATATAATTTGGTAAAATATAATAAACTGAAATTATCCCAAAGGGCCTTCTTCTATATGCATGTGTGAAAGAAATTAATAAGGGAATGTCCCAATTCCTTTAATTATAACTGTTTTTAGATACCTAAATTTAAAATGATGAATTAATGAAAAAATTAGTGTTATTCCTGCTTCTTAATATTACTCCCAACATTCCATTTGAATCTAGAGAGAAAAAGATCCATTCCTTTATATAATAGGTTATCAGGGATACCAGTTTAGCCTCCTTGTACATTTCCTCCTGAATCATAATTACATTTGGTTTGAAAATGGAAAATAATATTTTAAGGGTTTTTTTCTTGTTGGATTTATATATCTCTCTCATATTTAAGGATAGAAAAAACATTGCTTCATTTTATTGGCATTCTTTGCTTGGAGGGATCCTCTACAATTATTTATTTTCCTTCCTTTATTTCTTTTTTAACCTTATATGTTGATATTATGATAAAAACTTATCTAATATACACATGATTTATATCCAGGTCACCCTCTATGCACACAACTTTATTTTATAATTTTTCTTCTCTATATATTAATTTATATCTAGGCAACTTTCTCCCTTCTACTTATGTTTCAAGGTTCCCTACCTCCTCAATTGAATTTGCAAAACCATAGATATTTTGAATCCTTGTGATTGTGATAATTGTTTGGAGATAAAGAAAACCTTTAAAATTCCTTCAAGGCACATTCAAATTCAATGTTGACTAAGAGAATGATGCAAAATAATTACTTGGCTTACCTTTACCCTACACCAATTTGGTAGGGTATCATATTAGTCCAAACACTTAACTTGGATAACTATGTCTCCTTACTATCCTTGGAGAAGCTACTCTTAAATGAGTCCCTATGTGGTCTACCCTTAAACATTATTTAATTATATTTCTTCATCTATTAATTATTTCTCTCTTTTTTTTTTAACTTTATGATCTTCTAACTATATTCTCAAGATATATGTTTTTTCATATTTTTAAATATATTTTGAAGATCTCTTTGTT